>APFE031564382.1:113633-270545 GCA_000404065.3 Pinus taeda
TGTGAAAATTAAAGTTGAAATGACCATAGTATTGTTGGAAGAATTTTATTTTTCAAATTTTATAAATTATTAGAATTTCTTAAACTATGTTTCTATTTGTTATTTAAAATTATGTTATATCATATTGTGAAAATTAAAGTTGAAATGACCATAGTATTGTTGGAAGAATTTTATTTTTCAAATTTTATAAATTATTAGAATTTCTTAAACTATGTTTCTATTTGTTATTTAAAATTATGTTATATCATATTGTGAAAATTAAAGTTGAAATGACCATAGTATTGTTGGAAGAATTTTATTTTTCAAATTTTATAAATTATTAGAATTTTTCCATTTTGTAGAAAATATTTATCTAAGCATGAAATTAAGTTTTTGGTAATTTCCTAATTTTAACTAATCTTATTTTAAATCCATTTAAACCTTTTTCATAACACATTTTCCAATATTTTTGGATTATAAATATGTTCTTTTTCCTAATATTTGGGAAAACTCCATTGAAATGATCAGCGATTGGTATGAATTTGTCCAGTTTTATTGTTCAAAAGAAAAGAAATTTTATTATTTTAATGAATTTTTTTTTGGGTTAAATCTGGAAATCAATTGTAAGAATTACCGCTGCCACCGTGCACTGTCAAATTGAATTCCCGACCACGTAGATTGCTTCCCTGATCAACGCAGCCATATTTGTTACTGGGATTGAAAACTTGGCATGTTCTTTTGAAGTACCTCGATCTGCGCTTGTGTAAAGGAATCCTATCCACCAAACCAGGTTTACGAAAGACATTTCCTTTTGAGTTTTTTCTTTGCAGCAAAGAGGAAAACTCATTGCTGAATGCTTAACATGAAAACGAAGACGTAATTTTTCCAGAGCTCGCTGTGGGTGATGGAAACAAGCCAATGAACTGTGTATAGTGAAAGGTTGTGTGTCTACCAAAAGAGTTAACATATACTCTTTTCCCACTTATTATGCACTGCCTAACACAGGTGTTCCAATGCCAACATCTGGTACATATATTACTCGAGAAGTAGCATTGCGCCAGAAATTCATTTATAAAGTTATTCGTGCTATGGGTAGGAGTAAAATTAACTAGACATTTAACCAGATAAAATAGTGTCGCTGTATCTGCTTCTTGTTTCGTGTATTTGAGAGTGACTTGTTCGTCTGCACAAAAATCGTCAGGTTCGATGCGTTTCATGATTTGTATCCTTGAGATTGACTCAGTTGCACGGGAATTTGCTGTTTAATGTTTTTAGGAAAGACAATCCCTAGATTCGGACTCTGGGTTTCAGATAGTGATCTTAGCATTCTTGTTCTCGGCTTAAAGCGCGAAGTCTATACATCTCCAAAAGAAGCATCCGAGAGTTTGTCGAAGACTCCGTATCTGAAATCACTTGAAGAAAATTGGCACTTTGAGGACAACTTTTATGACTATCAATAGTTTCCATTGTGTGAAGATGTTGGCAGTAGCAGAAATTTGTTTGAAATATCAACATTCCCAGTTTTTTGTAATTTAATTCAATTTTTTCATTCTGTTTGGACACAGAGATGAGATCCGATTGCAATTAATTTGATCAAAGTGATATTGTGAACTACCCACATACTTTTTTTTTTTTTTTTTGGATCTGCGTGTTTCTTCATAGTCACTTCTTATACGGGATTTTCAAACACATTGTTGTTTGGTGTTTACAATAACTGTCATCTTGAATTAAATTACATCTGCAGGTTTCTTCCTCTAAAATTTGATTGATCAGTATATGCGCAACGCTTCAAATCTAGCGAGAGAGCTAACAACCTTTACAAGCAAAGGAGAGCATAAGCAAAGAGAAGCAGCGCTGGTGATGTAATACGTACCCATTTATGTCATTCAAACCGAGAGGACCAGTCCATCAAGAAAGTGCAAGGTTGAACTTATGGAAGCTAAATCAAATTTGTAAATTTTGTGGTGAAATAAGGAATATTGTATTGTGCAGAAATATGGTGATTTTTTTTAATTTTGGGAATTTATTGCTTATGGAGCAATAAGGTGATTTTTAATTTTTTGGAGTAATAAGGAGTTTTTTCTTTGTAATTTGTTTCTTAGGAGATAAACCTGGGACTTGTGATAAGCCTGGCATTATAACTGAAAGTAATTTTATGTTGATGGGGGGTAACTTTTTTTTACCAAGTTTTGCAAGGGCATCATTGTAAAAGTCAAATTTTGAAAGTTACCTTGTAATTTTTGAGAAATTGACTAGAGCCAAGTGCAAAGCTCAGTCATTTTTCTCCTGCTTCAAACGACTATACGAGGGTCAAGGCCAAGCCCCGATAGATTGTGTTTTTTGCATGGTGTGTTGTGTTGTCCATATTGAGAATTTTGTTCTAATTCTTGGTGCGAAGCTTCAACGCTACAATGTCTAAATTGATTAATTTGTTTTCTAATTCCGACAAACTTGAAGGCACAAAATCTTAGAAAACATGGCATCGTCTCATCGAAAGCACTCTCATTTACAATGAATTATGGCAGGGTATATGTGATGGAGATGTTAAGCTGAATAAACCCACAGATGCGGTTATACTAGCAAAATGGGAAGTTAAGAATGCCAAAGCCTTAGCTCTTATTAAATCTTTTGTGAATGATGAAATGTATGTCCATATAGAATATGCTACAAATGCATGGTTTGATTTGAAAACTTTTAGAGACCTCTTTGATACTCAGCCTGAATCAAAGAAATTGATCTACAATTAAATTGTTACAACAAAAATTGACTAAAGGAGGTGATGTTCTTGAATATATCTCATGACTTAAGAATATTAGACATGAAATCATTAATGCTGGTTTTCCAGCAATAGATGATAGTTTTATGGTAACAATTGTAATTGCTGGACTTCCTTCTTCCTACACGCATTTTTTGGAGACTCTACAATTAACTGGGAAATTAGAGAAACTAAAGTTTGATGAACTCTGTGAAATGTTGACTCAACATGATAAAACCTTTGGGAAGAAGAAGAAAGTTGGTGAAGATGTTTTTCTCACAAAGGTCAGCACTAGTAAATCATCAGCAGATAGTTCTCGAGGCAGAGGCAGAGGGAATCATAATCAAGCAGCACAAATTCGAGGTCGAAGCCAAAGTAGAGGAAACAACTTTAATAAAGGCAACAGTTCAGGAAGGAATAATTTTCAAGGTAGAGGAAACAACCAAGGAAGAGGCAATTTTCAAGGACAAGGAAACAATAATCAAGGTAGAGGACAATCTCAACATAAAAATCAAAGCAGAGGCAGAGGAAAATCTTCAGGAAGAGGAAGAGACTTAAGTCAAATTGTGTGTCAAAGATGTAACAAAGTTGGCCATTGTGCTGAAGATTGTCGAACTTCATTATTAAAATTCCCAAGTTTCAGCAACATTCAACACAATTTGCAAATGATCAAGATGATGATAACTCAGAATATGTTTTTACTTCCTCACCAATATCACAACTTTCATCCCATCTTAGAAGTGATTATGAAGATGCCTGGATCTTGGATTCAGGGGCAACTCAGCACATGACTTGTCAACGTGATTTTTTTTGGAATTTTCAAGATTGCCAACTTAATTCCATTTTTCTTGTTGATGATACAAAACATACTCCTTATGGAAAAGGAGCAATTAAATTTTTTCTCCCTGGCATTGGAGAAAAAATGATTTCCAATGTATGGTATGTACCAAGTTTTAAGAAAATTTTGCTCTCTTTAGTCACGATTCGACAAGAAGGACATCAGGTGATTATGGAAGATGGTTTAGTCCAGATTAATTCAGTCAAATAGAACTTGAAAACAATCATGACGGGATATGAAGATGGAAAACTGTTACGGATGAAAGGGACAATTATTCCAAGGCATTTTGATTTTGTAGGGGCAGTGAGTACAGGTATTTCACCTATAAGACTATGGCATGTAAGATATGGACTTATAAATTTTGAGAGTCTTTCTCAATTGCATAAACAAGGAATGGTTAAAGGACTTCCCACTTTCAAAAGGGAAAATACAAAATGTGAAGCTTGATATTTGGTTATGAAATGACTAATTTAGTAGTGCATATTCATTTCATTTACTTTCATTAATAATAATTATAAATAACTAATTTAGTCATTGTATATTCAATTTTTTTGTGTTCAATATTAATCAATATAAATTACTAATTTAATAGTTTTGTATTCAGTTTATTTAATCAACATAAATGAATTAGTATGATTTTGTGACTATATTAAAAAAATATCATACAATATTCATGCTCATCTAATACCAAAACACATGTGAATCATGCAAAGTCTCATAAGTTGATTACAACATTAAAAAATATCAAGTACAATAATAAATAATTTCAACCATAATTTTTATTATATGAAATGTCGAGTATTACAATATGAGTTTCGACCTAAATATTGATTGGGCCACAATTTACACATGAAATATTATTTAATTCCTTAAAAACATTCCCATTGTGTTTTCAATGCATTGCACATATGTCGGACCTCCAACTTACTGCCAGGAATGTGTTAACAGTGTTGGGCCTACCAATATTCAGGGGATCTCCCTAGTAAGAAGTACCAACTAGACCTCGAACCATTTGGAGTAGGAGTCCCAACAGTGGGTGGTAATGTAATGCCTTGACAACAATAGCGCGCATAGGTAAATATGATATACTTGGGTTGAAGCAAGTGTGTGACCTTGTAGTGATTTAAGCGAGATGCATGGAGGGTTATAACACACAAAGGGGAAAAGGAAGTGTGCCCCTTAGAAGCCTGTAATAGTACACAACTCGAAAGTAACACATGAGTGAAATGACATCACAAGCTAAAATTTGGAATGGTCTACAAATTAAAGTGACGGGTTAATCCAACAACACACATTCAACAGGATTCATACAATTGCATACAAAGTAGATCATAAGAAAATGCCTAAGTTAAACAACATACATTGGTAAAGCAACCCCAATATTCGAACTACAATAAGAACATATGTATGAAAGCATGCTCGATATGTTATTATTATTATTATAAGTGAAATTTCCATCCATACATACACCATTGACAACCACTATCCCCAAAAGTGGAACATTATAGTCAAGAACACCCGCTTCTCCAAAGAACTATACTTGCTCTACGCTGTGGAGAATTCAAGGCTCATCACAATACTCCCAAGCCTCCTCTAATCCTAAGGCTGGCCAAAAGTTTGGTTCCCCAAAAGCCTATTCTAAGAGTTATGAGGTTATATTTATAACAAAGGTTGGGTTGACCCTTTACATTCCCCTTTGTGACTTTTTGACTACCCGCATGACTCTTCAACTTATTTACAAATAACTCATTACATAATATGATGACCTTTCATATTCCACTAATGACACTTAGAATTTCACTTATAACATATTCACAAATAATATTACATTTTCCACATGTACCCATGTGAAACAAAATAGGCTATTGACAACATAACAAGACAAAACACTATGACTCGAAAGTTTGGGAAAAGACCAACTCGACAACCTCCACTTGATGCTTCTCGGTGACGTACTCATGCCAAGGTTGGTATTGTGAAATGTTGTCCCCAAACTTCTTGATTGTGTCTTTCTGATAGCAGACTCTTGCCTCCATAACATTTGGGTATATGGTCTTGGAACCTGTATCCAACTCGTCTTCAAGCATGTGCAGCATGGTGTTGACCATGACAAGACCACCAATGTACTTCCGCATGTTATGTGCACTGAGCTCCAAGTCATCCTTAGTGGGCTCTCACCTTAGTTGCTCCTTGTACTTGTCAATCTCTAGTCAGAATTGGTTCTTGTGTTTAGCCTCAGTGAGGGAACCGATAGAAGGGATCCTATGTGTTCTCACCATGACATCCGAACTCTTGGACAACCATGCATATGAGGCATGTATGTTGGTGATGAATAGGGCAAGTCGCTCATAGTTCTGGATCAACATCCATACCTTCTCTTTCTCCAGCTCCTCCTGAGGCTTCATCATCTTTGCCAAGTGAAGTGGGGCCCCTTTATACCACATGGTTAATGGCAACATGTATTTCCTTGAGAGTTTGCAAACAAAACTTTCTTTGTTGTTGTAGGCCATGCACATGGACAACTACTTTATGCATGATGATGAATATTTCATAGAGATTCCACATTGTAGTCTCAAGTGTTGATACTTCATCAAGTATCACGTTCCTCATCTCTGTCATTGTGGAAAATGCACTCTAGTCTCTGATTTGTTCTACCTCTTTCCTGGCTGCCCGCAAGTTCTTTGCCATTTTTTCATTCTCATCCAACAAGAACTTAACATTAGAGCTTGTGGATTTTGCATAGGCCAAGGTGGCATCATTAATGGTAGCTAGATGTTATCTGACATTTGACACTATCACCCTTTCTTCCTGAATGAAGGTGATGCTTGATCATCTGGAAAGTGTTTTGTTTGTGCTTATACAATCTTCTTCTGAACTGATTGAATGAAAGATTATACACATCCATCAATAGATCATGATCAAGGAGAACAACCTCTCCTTGCTCACTTGAGACTGGTTCTGACACTAGAGGTGGAGGAGACTAAGAGGTGACCTTGGATGCTCTTGGCATGAGGTCAGTGTCTTCTTTAAGTGGCTCATCTCCCAACTCCAAGTCCGTCACTTCAATCAATTGTTCAATCTGTTGAGAAAGCTCCTGATCCTACATTTGTTCACCCCCTTCTTTAGCTGATAGTTGTTCTGACTCCTAAACCTATATGGGTATTGTTTGTTCCATGATCCTGACTTGCCTTTCTTCTTCCTCCTGTTCCTGCTTCTCTTCCCTTTCTCTCCTTATCAGCTCCTTCTCTTCCTTCAACTTCTTCTAGAGTCTCTTGCAACTTTCGTTCTACTTCTTCGAGCCTTTGATTTTACTTATTCCTTTGCTTTTCCCTCTTTATCCACTGTAGCCTCCTTGCCTCTGTTTCCAAAGCTACTTTCTTAGTGATAGGATCTTCTCTCTTCTTGTATCTTTGCTCAGCCTCTGGGTTGTCATAAATCTTCCTCTTACCTTTTCCCTACATCGAATTGCTGCTTATTTCTACTGCTGTTGTTGTTTCTGACGCTTTTTCTACCTATAGAGTAGCCTTCCAAGTTATGGCTATACTGACCGACTCGTGGAGCTTAGAGGCATTGTAATAGTATCTCTAAGGGTCCTCCTTGTTCCAGTGGAATGTCCCATGGATCCATGGATAATACACTTTCACACAATAGTTCTTGCAAATACTGTGGGGATCATATTGATTGAAGTCTTTGGTGTCGAACTTGAACTTCAATATCTCCTTAGCTTCATCATCACCATATTTGAAGCTCTTAATCTCGTACAATTTGATCCACAAAGGAAGGGTAGGGCATGGTGCCTTCTTCTTTCTGTGTAATCTAGATGATAACCGCGTGGAGAGGTGATATGAGGCCTCTTGCATGACCATATTGTTAGTGCCATACCTTGGTAGAACATGAAAAGTATTCCCTCCACAAAACACTCTTATGAAGGTGCCACTGGGTGAGGCACACTAGTCTGCAATGTTAAGTATCGCCTCCATCGCTTCTTAGGAAATGCAAGGTATATCCTTCTCAAAGATCAGCATGTACAATGAGATGATGAAATGTTTAGTCAAACTCGCTATTACCCCTTGGTAGTTGCAGTGAGAAAGAAACTTGAAATAAATATTGACAACAATCTCTTTTGGTGTCCATGTCCAGCTCACACAAGAAAACTGGTGTTGGGTACAGATTGCATCCAATAAGTATGAGGATATGTTGAATCTTGCTTGCTCATCCTTGGGTGGATTCCAGGCATTGCTCACATGGAATTTTAACTGATAATCCAACATGTTGGACCAGTTGAATGGCCTTCTATTATTCACCAAATAGTCTAATACAACTACCCAACCTTCATGAAAGGTCTCTATGCTCTCTTAACCATATATTCAACATGCAAATATGATCAAGAAATGGTAGGCCTTCCTAAGAGACTTTGTCTTGTAAACATGATTGGGTGTTTGTCTGGTAAGTAGTTTCTTACTTGGGAGGTCCGCAATTCCCACAGAGTTGCCACATGCCCAAAGTGGTTTCACAAAACCACAAATTGTTGAGGCCTCCTCTCTATTAAATGTTGAATAGTCTAGGATTTGCACAATTGAGCAATGTATTTCGATCTCGAAGTGTTTACCTCAACCATCTAAAAATGAGAGGAGTTTAAAGTCGATGTATTAATCCTCTTCTTGCATAATTCAATGGTGAATTGTTTGAAATCCTCACCCATCACTTGACTATATCTCTTGTGTTCACCTAGATGTGGGTAGCTTAGAAAATTATTTCTATGCCCCTCATCGGCTGAGGTAAATGATACTTCTGATGATAGTACTCTATCCTGAAAGTGGCGAGCTCTATCCCGCTGACACTTCTCAAAATCATAGTTTATGGATTTGTGTGTGAGATAATCCAGCCGATAATGTCTACACATGCGAAAGCGGGGTACCTACATGCAACCTTCACTAGTAGAAAATGATTAAATTAGAGACTAGGTGATTGAAAATTTTAGTTACCGTAGCTTTTCCAAGTGAAATAAAACAAAAAATGAGCAATTGTAGGTGATTAACTAAAAATGACTAGCATAAATGACTAATTTAGTCTCAATTTAAAATATACGACTAGCTAATAAGTAATACAACTAAAAATGACTAACATGAATGACTAATTTAGTCTAGTAACATAAGTATGACTACTTGACAAGTAATACAATAGTACAAATCAGTCATTTATGTTAGTCATTGTAATTATGTCACTTCAACAATCTAAAATTACAAGTGATAGGGGATTCAAAATTTGTTATAGAATGGCTAAAAAGTTATGCTTCCTTAAACACTTCTTTATTGCATCAATGGACTATTACAGTTATGGATTTGATTAGAACCTTCAAGGTTATACCCTTTGATCATGTTTACAGGGAATTACATTAAAATATTGGTAAATTATCCAAAATGGTTGTGGGCTTATAGCTGGGTCAAATACATTGTGAATAATACCTACAAGGAGAAGTGTTGAGTAATTAGTATATGACACATTTCCTTTAGTCGAAGACTTAACTTTTCATGCATATCTACATTTTTTATTATCATGGTCATATCGATTGAAACTAGGATACTAGTTTTTAACTTGGATACCATGTTGTTTATCTAGTTTGAATGTACATTATGAACATAGCAGAACTAGAATCTTACGAAATTATTTTGAATCCTATGGGGATTTTGATATTGCCTAAACATTAGATGTTGAACATATTACAATATCATGTCATTCGGGTATAGAAAATTTAGTATATGTTAGATGATGTAAATTACATATTTTCATTAATAGTAATACAAAAATTATGTCTTTTACTTATTGGAAATTTTTTTTTTATGGCATTTCCCACCTCCTAAGTTATTAGACATAATTTACGTAGGAATGCATGTAACTAAAAGAATCTTTTCTTAGTTTCTAAATATGGTTTGATTTCATAACAACGATGATAATTATTTGTCTTCTTGGTACCATATGTCAATGTTGGGCTTCCATGATGCCTCTGTGATGGTTAGGATTCCTCATAATAGGCATGTGAGCCCCTAGGTGTGCACACAACTTGTTGAATGTGAATATGGGGTTTGAAACTTGGTAGGCATAAGGTTGTATGTGTTTTATCAAAGGTTGTTGAGGTTTCAAGACATTACATTGAATCCTACAAGAACATTGTACTGCCGCTTGAACCCTATGTTAAACACTCAATGCTTTGGTATTGATGTGAAAAAATAAATTTCATGAAAAATATATATTTATAATTTAACAAAACCATACATAAAATACATGTAATTATGATAAAATTATACAAAATATCCAAGAATTATTTTCCTCATAAAAACTTCAAATACATATAACTAGCCTAGATTATCTTAACCCTGGATCTATGAAGCGCCTAGAGGGATCCAATCTCTCGAGGTGAAAACCTCTTTTCTTAGTGCAAAACTTGAGGAAAGGTGTGCACCTCGAGACATTTGATACCTCTTAGCACTTGATAGATTTGGGGTTAAGATGGATCAAGGCTAGTTATATAATACTATATATATATATTTTGTATTTATGGTCTCTTTCTTATTCACTCTCTCTATTTCACCCCCAAACATGAACACACTCTCTCCATATCTATATATATATATATATATATATATAATATCCCCTCCCTCTCTCTCTCTCTCTCTCAACTCTATCCACTATCTCCTTTTCTTCCCTTCTCTCTCTCCCTCCATCTATGTGTCCCTCTTTCTCTCTTCCTTTTCTCTCCCTATTTCTCTCTTCCCTCCTCCTCTCTCTCCCTCAACCTCTCTCCATCTCTCTCCCCCCACCCCCCCTCTCTCTCTCTCTTCCCTCCAGATTTGTCACTATCTACCTACCTCTTCGCCCCCATCCCCCTCTCCCCTTCACTTTTCTTTTTGTCATCCCTTGGATGCTTAGTTAATATGGATCTATGTTGGTGCTTACTAACACTATTTATATTATATAAATTTCACATCTTTAAATATAAAAGTATTCTCATTTTTAATTTTATTAAAACCTTAATTTAATTTCTACGGGAATATTTTTAGTAGAGGTGAGGATAAAAGGTTTAGATATATCTCAAAAGTAATTATAACATTTTTCCTTTTAGCTTCAATTTAAAAAATGCTATAAATTAAATTAAAATAAATTATTTTTATTGTGAAATACATTATGGTTTTTGGGCATGTGGTGTTGATAAGCCATGGTATTGGCCCAAGATATTGTAACAAAACCTATTTACAAGTTAATAATATCCATGATAAACTAGGGTTGAATATCCATCTTGTCATATTGTTAAAATATATTTTGATTGTGAAATAAGTTATGATTTTTTGTCATGTGGTATTGCTAAGCCTTAGTATTAGCCCCATGTTATTATAACAAATCCTATTCACAAATTCATAATATCAATGGAAAAGTGCGGGTGAATGTCCATGATTAAGAATCTTGTCATATTGCTATAGAAATATTTTGATTGTGAAATAAGTTATGTTTTTTGGGCATGTGATATTGATAAGCGATGGCATTGGCCCATGGTATTGTAAAAAAGCCTATTTACAAGTTAATAATATCCATGGTAAAGTGGGGTGAATATCCATGGTTAAGAATCTTGTCATATTATTATAAAATATTTTGGTTATGAAATAAGTTATGGTTTTTGGGCATGTGGTTATTGATAAGTCATGGTATTGTAACAAATCCTATTCACAAGTTAATAGAAAAACAAAAATATAACGAATTGTTTTTTATTATTGTAAATTTTTGTTATTAACTAACCCAACATTTATATGTTTATATTCATCCCCGATATCACTTCTAATTTTTTTCTATTTTTTAGTTAAGTTGATATTTAAAATTATTTACATACTTACATTACACCTACATATCTACTCTATATTGGGAATTTCCATTATTAAAAAAATAATACATTAAACAATTACCGTAAAATTTAACCTCTAGCTTCTTTAGTAATCAATCCCAACCTTCTAATGGTAGTTCATAGACAAATCCAATATATGTAATGGAACCTCTTTGGAATAATGACTTCAAAGGGAAACCAATGAAAAAATTTAACGCATGGAATTGACTATCAAGCCATATCTATCAAATTTTTAATATAAACCACATAAAAATTTAAATTAGTTTGCTAATAAAAAAGGTGGCATCATCTACCAAGGCTACATCTAGGATGACCAGAAACTTGTGGGGATGGCCCAAAACTGGCCTGGATCTTGCAAAAAAAATTCCCAGTAAAATTGTCTGAATTATATTTTTACTAGGGAAATTCTAAAACCTTGTGTTACCTAAAGTCTTGAAAATCCCAAAATTGGCTTGGACCTTGCAATTTTTTTCCCTAGTAAAATTGTTTGAATTATATTTTTGATGGGGAATTCTAAAACCCTATGTTACCTAAATTCTTGAAAATCGATATCTATAACTTGGATTTACAAAGTATTTTGCAAGAACCATAGAAAGGGTATATTATTCATAAATTTATACGTACAACTATGAATAATTTGAAAAACCACTTTACATTTTCAGCTACCAAAAATATACAAATTGTTACAAAAGAGTTGAGCAATACTTGAGGAGGGCTCACATGAAGAAGGCATTGCTTTGCTCGAAGACATAGTACTCCAATTCTTTGAGCTTTGAGCACTTCAGGAATTGCTTTATCACTACCTTCATCATTCACTAATGGCTACCAAGGGTTTTATAGACAAGAATGTTGTATTCAGAAAGCTCTAGGTCAAACTCAAAAACAAGGTTCTATTCATATTTCGTCATGCCTTTTTTCTTCAAATTATTTATGGCTAATTTATTTCTTTAGTGGCAACATAATTTGATCTAATGTGATTTTTATTCATGGCAGATGTGATATGATTGTAACATAAGGAATCCCACATGGGCATTGGTCACTTATGGGATTTTTGTTTGCCTGGATTGTTTTGCATCTCACCGTAGTCTTGGTGTTCACATTAGCTTTGTCAGGTATGTATTTTAATCTTTACTACTCAAAATGCAATGTGTATTTCTTTGTTTAGGCACTAAAATTTCTCAGGGGAGCTTGTCCACTTTGTGGTTCCTTCTTTTATTTGTGATGTATGTAAGAAAATTAATTAAAAGTAAAGTAGCATATTCCATTTTTAGGGTTTTGTTGACTTTGTGATGTCTTATTCACAACAATATTTTTAAATTAAAATTAATATGGCATATCCCTTTTTGAGGATTTTGTTTAGCATGAGTGCCACTATTTCCTTGTAATGTATATTGAATGATACATTGCAAATTGCTCTGTTAAAAATGCACATTAATGAAGATGGTTCTATGATATTTAGCATAGCACGATAGTATTTAGCATAAGAGGACGTTCATGACATATCTGCCCCTACAGTGAACTACATGAGAGATATGCCTTGGTCATCTCATTAGCTTAAGGCCGAGCTTTTAATTTTTTCTATAATTGTAACATATTATCCCTCATTTAGGCACTAACATTTCTTAGATGTACTTGTGTGTTTTGTGTTTCCCTATTGTCTTTGTGATATCGTTTTAATTGCAAGCTAACTTTAAAAAATAAATAAAAAAATAAGTGACATATATTTCCACGAGGATTTTGATATGTATTAATGGAATTATCTCCTTGTAATGTATATTGGATGATACATTGTAAACTTCTCTGTTGAAGTACATATTAGTGAAGGTTGCATTCTAATATTTAGCTTAACATAGTAGTGATTAACATTGGACAGTCGCGACGAATATGTTGATACAATTAATAGCAATTAATAAACACAACACTGCATCATTTAAGAGGGATACCACAATTGGATGTGGTGATTTTGAACATCTTATGGTGTATATCCCTACATGTATGCTCATCAAATGTTGTAGTGCTAGGTGCATATTTGTTGTCTACAATCAAATAGGTGAGTGCCCTATTTCATGTAAAAGTTTGTATATTGTAGGAGATATGTCACATTTGAATTATGATCTTTATGTGTTGTAACTGGTTATTGCATTTTTTACTTGGAGACAAAACAATATTGTCTACCACTAATCAACATGGAAAAATACTCCCTAAGACTGAATTTTGCTGCCAGTGACGCACTATTTTACAAAAAATGACCTAATTTTACTAGATCGATGAGGGAACCATGAGAAGCTATTTCTCCTTATTCCACCAAGAGCTTGCACCTAATACTTTTACCCAGTGCCATCCCTTTCAAATTTGTGCAATTTGGGTGGGGTAAAAAACATTAAAAATGGAATATTGGGGACAAATTAATTTCATATTGGCATGAACAGTGAACTAATACTTCATTGCCAAGAAGAGAGGGTTTATGAGTGACCATATCAGAGAAATTTAGTGCATGTAGTGGTAGGAAAGACATTGTAGACCAGAGGTGTGAAGGTGCCTACTCAAATTCATGATTGTTTTTGGTAATGTGAATTCATGGATGGGATATTACATTGGTTATAGTATAGGGGATGCACATGTGATTGGCTGATTAAGGCCACTTTATATTCTTTCTATTGTGTTTTTACATAAATTTAACTATTTTTCTTGCTCACCTTTAGTTTTCTTGAATCTTTCCTAAACTATTTTAGAAATATTGTCTCTAAAATCCCTTTGAGTCACTTGTTTGTCTTATGGTTTGGCTAGAGTGAACATGGATTAAGATATCAAAAAAATTCTCCAACTAAAAACTATCTTAATTGATTTGTTTGTCTTTAGTTTCTTTTCTGCTCTTTATTTCTCCAGTTTTTTTATATTAACCTTGTAATGAAACCATTAGAGAATATCATATCTTTGTAGTTTTTCAACTAAATATATTGACATTTGGCATTGCATTGAGAGGTGCATTCTATAATCTACATCTCTAATATGCCAAAATCCATAAATAAATAAAGTTTATGTTTATCAATAAAATATAAATTAGTGTAGATTCGTATTAGTCGTATATCTATCATGTGTCGAGATTCAAGGTGCAAAAATTTTTTAGAGTGCAAAAACTTAAGGAAAGGTTCTCACTTCAAAGGATTTTGTCTGTCTTGGTGCTTGACAGATCTAAGGTTAAGATAGTTCTATGCAAGGTGATTTGAATTATGATACAAATAAATATCACTTTTTTATATATTCATCTCCATTTCACTCAACCATGTTTGACATTTTTCTTATTTCCTGTTTTGGTTGGCTTGCTAGATTATGACCAAATTTGTTCTTGTTTATTGCAATACGTTGTTCATATTTCTTGAAAACAATATCATATTAATCACCTTTAGAGCATATGAATTTACAAGAGAATGAATTCATGGAAATCTTTTAGTTATGCATTATAGCTATGGATGGGAGCATACACAATAGAATAAAAGAAGAAAAATGGAAATATCACCAGTAAGTATCTCCACTAAGGAGCATTGCTAATCCAAATTCACACCTTGTTACATAATAAAAATAAGGGTTAAGAAAATTCATCATGGCTACTTGTAAAGAAAAAAAATTAAATAGTGGGTCTAATTTTGGACCATTGACTAGTCCTAGCTTCCTTCTCTTAGGGCCTTCCCAAAGATCTTTAGGCAACAACCAACTACTCCTACAAGCTATAACATTGATCCATAGACATATATAATCATTAATTCCCTTTAGATTGTTGGGCATGTGTAATATTCTTTCTACCAGTAGCCTCATCCGTAGGTCATATATGTTAGGGGAAATGACATCATACACAATTGAGATGCAACAAAAAATATTATCTGTAAAGATACTAAAAAATCAGTTAGAAATGGTAAAATCTGATGGTAAGTATAAGTCATCACTTTTAGAAAAGTTAATAGCCTTTGCCACATAGAAAGAGAAATTTATCCACACAAAGGAACAAGTTCATGTAGAAGAACTTCAAATTTCCACCAGGTTGGTTTTGGATAACTTTAACGATGTTAGTTGAGCATAGTTGACTAGCTTTCTTCCAACAATAAATAAGTATGGGTTGGCATCATAAAATTAGTCATTGTTTTAGATGATGAATGTTTTCTTTTGAGACCTATTGTTCTCTTATCTAAACTCCACTAAGGAAACCTCAAATAATGCACATGTAGGAAAACAAAAATCGAGAAAATGAAAGTTGACAACTCAACTGATGTAACAACTAATTCCTCCAATACTTTCTGCCATTTTTCATGGAAAAGAAAGTGTGGAATAATGCAATAGGTACTCTTGCTAAAACAGCCTTGTGAGATGAATGCAAGTTAGATTCCACATCCAATAAAGATATGGGAAAGAAAGGTGAAAATTAAAACGTGTATGTATCTATTTGGATTCACTTAGAATAATCAATCAACTATATTACAATTAGGATTTTGTTAGTTCCACTTGTTGTTTTATATCCACTCTATTGTTTTGTAATATTGACCTTTTCTATCTGAAATATGCAAGTTTTCCTTTTAACATGAAGTCTTCTAAGAAATATTGTACACAATTTTTTACTTGCTTGAATTATCTATCACATGGTCAAAATATATTTTTTTAGTACAAAAAGAATTCTATGAAAATCAATGAAATTCACAACCTCATTTGGCAAGGCGTTTGGGAAGCTTCAAAACCCTAAAATATTGAATGTGAATTCTGTTTTTAGGATAGCATAAAGCTTCATGGATAGAGCAAAGAATTTGGAAGACGAGTTCTCGAGGTAGTATTTCTCTTTGAATAAGACCACTAGTTGCAGTGGATTGTCAATATAATTTATATTTGTTTATCAAGCTTCAAAAAAAATCTTGTCCTTTTTTATTGATTATTAATTGATGTGTATGTTATTTCTACTTGTTTCTCTTTCTTGAAGTTTTTGTGCTAACTAGTTTGAATTAATTGAGGATCAAACATTGGTGGTATTGTTGTAATATGTTAAATTCTTGTTTGTATTGAATAAAGTATTTGTTGTAAAAGATCAATCGATGTGTTATATCTTGGAAATTACAAGTATGGTAAATATGGGAAAACTATTGGTACTTTGCGTGTAAATCTGCAAAACAGATCAAAACTACTCTTATTTTATCTTTTCATTATAATGATCACTAATGTTTTGAGTTTGAGTGGTTTTTCCATTCAAGAATCATATAGCAACTGGAATATGAAAGTTATGTTAAAAAATAATCCTATTTGGGGGATTACAAGTGGTGATTGCTACATATTTTTGATGTTGGAAATTTGCTCCAAATCATAGCTAATATATTGTACCATAGATCAGCAACACAATGGGAAGAGAATTGTCTTTGCAATTTATCCACTTACATTGTAGTGATCGATAAATATAAGAAAAACATTAATAGTTTGATTTAGACTAGTTGACTTATTCATATGTGATAATGGACCCAAATATTAGTTCTTATTTGAAGAAATTCTCATCAGACTTGGGCATTCCTGACATCATCAACCTCCAGCCTTGGATTTATTCACTTAGCCTTCTACATTATCCAATTATATACATGTATACAAGGTTATCCTATTATTGTATCCTTTTTACTTCATTTCATTTTATTCTAGACATAGCTTTGGCTTTTTCTAGGAATTTTGTTTGCACTCCCACACTATATAAGTAATCTACAACTTGATAATTTTAGCATGTAACTTAGTTGGCATGATTGTGCCTAGAATTCCTTGAAGGTTGAATACTAAGTTTACTAAAGTGTTATTTTCTATGGTGATGTTTTATTTTATTTTATTATACATGTCATCTAGCCACATAATGGCCACTATTACCCAACTAAAGAAAACATTTTGGATTTTCTTGCATTGACAATATTGTTGATGTTAAGGTATATATCATATAAATCCTTTATAGTTTTCTTTATTTTATATTTCAGTGTTCATCATCTTTCATGTCTTATACTCTGCATTGTATCTTCCTTATTTTTTAGAAAAGGAACTCGATATTGACATTAAGAAGCTGGAATTGAAGAAAGAGGAGAACAATAATAGTGGAGCGACAAAATCAAAATTAAAGGAAGAAAGAAGAGAACTGGTCTAGTGGTACTTGTAGAGCCAATATCCCACATAAGGCACACACAAAGATTGATGATCAAGTCCTCATAGTTGGTGAATTCCCCTGTAATGCCTTGACAACACAATGATAATGTTTTGAAGTGATGAAACAATATTTCATGTGTAAATTTTACTCCAACCAATTTTAAGTTGGAAACTCATATTGTAATACTTGAAATTTTACATACTATATTTTTCATGGTTGAAATGATTTACAGTTGCACTTGATATTATTTAGTATTATAATTAACATTTGTAACTTTGTGTTTTCATATTAGAT
Source organism: Pinus taeda (assembly GCA_000404065.3). Taxonomy (NCBI): domain Eukaryota; kingdom Viridiplantae; phylum Streptophyta; class Pinopsida; order Pinales; family Pinaceae; genus Pinus; species Pinus taeda. The sequence goes on from APFE031564382.1 coordinate 131,536, forward strand.
GAACATGTACATTGTATGCTATTTTCCTTTTAATTTAGATGCAAAATCATACTAATTAATTTATGTTGGTTACTAATAAACACATAAAATCAATCTAAAACTATTAAATTAGTAACTTATGTTGATTAACTATGATCACAAATAAAATGAATATATGACTAAATTATTTGCTTGTAATGGTTGTTAATGAAAGTAAATGAAATGACTATAAAATACTAAAGTAGTCATTTATATATTGAATATGAAACTACCAAAAAAATATAAACAACTACTGCAAATGATAAATTCGTGATTACAAACGACGACTAAATTTTGCATAGATATGACTATTAGTAGCTAATTTACAATATCTTATAACATGACCAAAATTTAGTCATATTTCTTTGGCCATTAATTGGTTTCAAACAAATACTAAAATTTGCATTTATATGACTATTATTAGCTAATTTATAGTATCTTATAATACAACCAACATTTTGGTCATATTTCTTTAGTCATTAATTGGTTTTATCAGGTGATCATTTAGTAATATAAATTGTTGTATATTTGATCATTAATTGTGGAAATTAATGACCAAATTTATGACTAAATATACTACTAGATAATAAAATTGAGACAACCAATTAATGACTAAGATAAAAATGACTAAATGTTGGTCGTGATATAAGATACTGCAAATTAACTACTATTTGTCACCAACCAAAAAAAAGAGTCGTTTATATGCAAATTTTAGTCTTTTTTTAGTAACTAATTAGCCATTTTGTACTAGTGCTTGTAAAACCCTGACTATTGGATATTGATATAGACCTTCCTATCCTCTAAGTCCTTTGCAAAGGTATGCCTTATTTGTTTCCATGTCAACTTCATGCCCTTCTTAATTAACAACTCAGTGTTTGCATAAATTAGCAAGTTAACTGACACCTACTCAACAGGTTCCCCAATACTACTATCGACAGTTTCCTTTGTGCATCTCTCTTGGAATCCAAGTTAATTGTAATTGTTAGAGATATGCTCAAAAATTGCATTACCTAGAGACAGAGAGGATACTCATGGAATGAAAATGTTAGATTAAAAACAAAGCACTTCAAGAAAACATCAAGAAGAAAGCTGGGAAAATGCTAGGAGGGATTACGTAGTCCCAAAAATTAGTGAGGGAGGCTTGTTGAATGGAACTAGGAAATGTGCATTCCAGTTTGGGCACATCCAAGGAGAGATTGCACATTGTGCAGTCTCAATGGCTAGGATTGGGATACTGGCTCTTAGAACTACGTAGTGCGTAGTTGGAGCTAGGCCTAGGCTACCTCTATGCAATTCTAAAATCCAAGGCTAGGCCTTGATCTCCCAGAATGTGCAGTGCATGCAAGGGAAGGTGATACCTAGACAAGGGAAGCCCATATTTTCCCATGAGGAGTTTGAAAACAAGTAGATTTAAAGGATGATTAGATGTTGAGTGTAGATCTAACTAAGTGATGATGCATGCAATTAAAAAAGTGTAGGAATCAATCAAACTGAAGGAAAATGATGCATGTGGAGAGAGTCGTTGTAACAACGACCATTAGTGCAAAAACTGGGTATTGCATGCGACACTTAGGAAAGGTAATGCAAAACTTAAAACAAGACTTCTACAAGCTAAAAAAAGCTAAAACTCCAGTGGTTGTTCAATAAAACAAGTGATGCAACACTCTCACAAGCTAAACAAGCAAAAGTGACACAAAAAGCAGCAAAAGACTAGAAAAACAAGACTTACCCAGAAAAGTGATGGCGATCGCACCGAAGGTTCCTTGATCTCCTTGGGAATGCTAGAGCTCCAAGATCGAATGTGTAAATGAGCTCTAGCTATGCCTATTAAATAAATTTCACCAATTTAGGGCTTATGACGGGAAGGCAAAAAATCAAGGAAAAAGTGACATTTGGTGGAAGTTTCCAAAATAACTCAAGTGTTTCCTCTGGGATGCTAAAAATAGATCCCTATTTTCTAGGGATGTTTTTTTTCTTTTTCGGGAAAAGTTTTCATGCATTGCCCAGAGAGATTGCACAGTTCTGGGAATTATTGGGAAACCCATTGGGTCATGCTTAGCATCTTCTAAGCGAGAGGCTTCTATGCAATTTCCCAGTTGAAGGCTAGCTATCAATAGGCTTTGCACAATTTTGTAGTTGAAGGCTCACTTTCACCTTGAATTGCGAAATTCCCGAGAGCAAGGTTGGTTTTCCTCAAGGATTGCGCAGTTCTCTAAGGCAAGCCTAAAAATAGGTGGAAACCAAGTCAAGAGACTAGCTTGTATGTTAGCCGGTAGGCCAAGTAAGAAAACACAAGCCATGATGCAAAGATGAGGCTCAATCAAAGCATAAGTACCTGGGTCAGTGCAAGATGAGCTATTATAAATTTGAAGGGAGGCTCCAAAACAAAGCATAGGAAAAATTTTGGAGGGTGGTTGTAGCCGCTACAACATTGGTGACACACTGGTAGAACTCTAGCTCTCTATATGGACCTTGTCTCATGTAAGGTGAGTCTAACTCTTCCAGAAGTATTGTTCGATTCTTTGATTGTCATATCTTCCTCACTAGCCTAAGTTAAAGATGTAGTCCCTACAATTATTTTTATCAGCACCACACATACCAAGCCAAGTCAAACTAAATTATTTCAATTGGGGATTAGGGGTATATAAATGCATAAGTAATATAGACTATTAGAGTTTTAGTTTCATCTCTAGTGTTGCTCTGATGCCTACAGGCCTGGACGGTACCCCAGTAGAGTCACTTTAGGAGAAAAATCATTGCTTCACTACAGCAAGCCTGGACAATACCCCAACAGAGTTACCTACTTCACCTCTCTGTGTAGGGAGCCTTTCTCTTCTTTCGCCTTTATTTATTTTTTCATTATTATTTTTCAAGAACTGTGCTTAGGCACTTATTTATTTTCATGAGGTAGAAGAGGGATATCGACTTATTGAGAGCATAAGAGGCTGTCCCTTCAAATAAGTATGATTTTCTATACCTTTGACATACTTAATAAGGTTTCCCCCTTCTTCTTACTCTACATAACTGAGTTGACAAGGGTTAACTGAATATAGAAAACCAATTAGAGTAGGCGGTAGTAGTTAAGAGTGCAAGAATCATGATTTTGCCATGGCTTTCTTTGAAAGGAACATATTTTCCATCAGGGTACCACTGACTAAGAGAAACAAAATATTCTCATAAAGAGAGGGAATATATTGATAACCAAGTGTTTATAGTTGTACAAGTTCCTCTTGGATTTCACCTTGCTTGTCTCAAGAAGCCAAACACGGTTTCATGTGGAAACTATGCTACGGGTGCACAAGCAAACAAGCCAAGGAAAGAAGAGAGACAAAAGAAAAACAAAGAAAAAAAAACAAGAAAGCAAACACTACTCCTACTCCTAAGCTAAGCAGATCATGGGCCAACTCATGTGAGGTGATATTTCCAATGCAGCCACCATTGCATTGGTTGACCCATGTAGGTGACAACATGATTTCCAAGAAAGATATTCAATCATACTAATAGACAAGAAAGATAAAAAAAAAAATGTAAAGCAAAACCTTCGAAGCTTGATTGCATCCACATAAAAGAAAAGATTGAAATTACATGAAAGGCACTCTATAGATGTATGATGGTGTCATATCACATTGCGCATGGAAATCAAGCATGTACACACCTTCGAACATGAAAAACGGGAAAACATGAAGAAAGAAGAAAATTTTCACTTCGCGACAGTGCTTGCTACATATAACTCCTCCAATTCATGAGCAATAGGATTGTGTGATTCTGGTGGAGGATGAAAAAACTATGAAACAGATTGATATTTAATGTGAATAGGATAGTGATGAGTAGCCTGGAGAGATTCAACATATTTTTTATTGGAAACAGAACTAAACTCAAGGCTACGAGAACCTGACATAACCATCAACCTGGGCTAAAGTGCCTTGATAGCTTGAGGGGTGTCCACTTCATCAAAAGAGGGATCATCAAAGACTGGTGCCTTAGAAAGATCAATAGCTAGTGAATCAAAATCATGGTCATATGAGTGAGTGAAAAGATCACGATTGCCACGATCAAAAAATTTGAGATGAACAATGTCATCCTCATGATTTGAAAAATCATAAAGAGGGGGTAATGAAAAAGAAGAATTTTCATCCTTTATTTTTTTGGAAATGTAATATGAGATATTGGGTGGATTCGGGAAGAAATAATTGTCCTCTCCCTAATCGAATAAAATACTTACATCCACACGTTCTGTGAATGATCGGAAGTGGAAACATTCAGAGATGAATTTTCACAAGATGGCACAAAAATGGCAGATCCGTGGAAGATTTCAGGATAAAGCAGATGAGGTGTGGATAGAAGGAGGTCATCCTTCACTGCATATTCTTGTTCAGACTCCCATACATATGCATCACAAATAATAACGCAGGTTGGCTATTCAACAACAACTCCATACACAACTTGATCCTCGCAAACATCACATGTGGAATCTGGAACGAATAAACACAACACACTAAAATCCGAAGGATCAAAGGAACTAGAGGATGAAGGCTGAACAGGTGAAACCACATGACAACCATCAGGCTTGCAGTCTAAATTTGTGCTGAAATCCAAAGTAGGTGGGGTAGGAGAAGGTGGTGACATCTCAATAGGTGGGTTCACAAATTCTCCCAGCTCGTCCTGTGGAGCTAGAGCTATTTGATGGGAAAGGGACAGAGGGTCACCTAGGACAACAACTTCATTCGTCTCATATTCTAACACTCCAACACTGAGGTATGCTGGGAGAGAGTTTGAAGTTTGTAACTTGTGTTGATTCTCAAAAATGTAGTCAAGATATTGAAATCTTCCCTCCAGAAATTTTCAGTCAACTTACTCTTTAGGAAATTCATAACAGTAATGAAGGAAATGATCATGAAAGTGCTCAATAGATTCATCAGGTGATTTTTGCAATTTTAAAATTGTTGGATTGAGTGCTTTACGGTCATAGAACACAACAGTATATAATAATTATTTAATCATGTGATTGTAAGAGCGTATAGAGGTTGTAGGCAATGAGTGACACCATTGCTTAATGCACCCTTCAAATATGAAAGTGAAAAACCCACAAGTGATGTCAACCGAGGGGACATCATGCCTGTCACAATAGCCACCAAAGGAAATTGGGCACCTGAAAAGGGGTGTTCCATTATCACCATTGAATTTTTATTTGGACAAGTCATCTATAACATCCACTGACACATCAAAATCAACAGCGTGAGAGAAACATGTCAGGGTTTTGATTAGGACATAAGTCATCAATGATGGGTAGAAATTAAAAACAAACTTCAAGGGCTCAACTTGTCATCTAACCCTCCTTCTAGTGCTAGAAATGTTGATGCTGTTGGACCTACCAACATTCAGGGGATCTCCCTAGTAAGAAGTCCCAACTAGACCTCAGGCCGTTTGAAGTAGGAGTCCCAACAATGGGTGTTAATGTAATGTGTTGACTATGATAGAACACATAGAGAAGTACGCTATCTTTAGTTTGAAGCAAGTGTGTGACCTTGCAGCGAGTCAAGTGAGATGCATGGGGGGTTCTAACACACGGAGGGGAAAAGGAAGTGTGCCTCTTAGAAGCCTGAAATAGTACGTAGCTCGAAAGGAACACATGAGAAAAATGAAATCACAAGATAGAATGCAAAATAGTCCAAAAATTAAAGTGACAAGTTAATCCAACAACACGCATTCAACAAGATTCATACAATTGCATACAAAGTAGCTCATAAGAAAATGTGTAAGTTAAGAAACATACATTGCTAAAGAAACCATAATAGTCCAACTACAATAAAAACATATGCATGAGAGCATGTTGGCTCTTTTATTATTATTATTATTATTATTATTATAAGTGAAAGTTGCATCCATACATACACCATTGATAGCCACTAGCCCCAATAGTGGCACATTATAGTCAAGAACACCTACTCCTCCAAAGAAGTATACTCGCTCTATGTTATGGAGAAGCCAAGGATCGTCACAATACTCGCAAGCCTTCTTTAAGCCTAAGCCTAACCAAAAGCTTAGCTCCCCAAAATCCTATTCTAAGAGTTATGAGGTTCTATTTATAACAAAGGGTGGGGTGGCCCTTGCCATTCCCATTTGTTACTCTTTGAATACCCTCATGAATCTTCAAATTATTTACAAATAACTCATTACATAATAATGACCTTTCATATTCCACTAATGACATTTGGAATTTCACTTACAACATATTCACAAATAATATTACATTTTCCACATGTACCCATGTGAGACAAAATAGGCTAGAGATAGCCTAACAAGAAAAAACACTATGACTCCGAAGTTTGGGTAAAGACCAACTCAACAACCTCCACTCGATGCTTCTTGATGATGTACTCATGCCAAGATTGGTATTGTGAGATAGTGTACCCAAACTACTTGATGGTGTCTTTCTAATAGTGGACTCTTGCCTCCATAGAATTTGGGTATATGGCCTTGGAACCTGTATCCAAATTGTCCTAAATCATGTGAAATATGGTGTTGACCATGATAGGACCACCAATGTACTTCTGCATGTTGTTTGCACTAAGATCCAAGTCATTCCTAATGGCCTCTCACCTTCACTACTCCATGTACCTGTCAATCACTAGCCAAACTTGGTTCTTGTGTTTAACCTTAGTGAGAGAACTGATTGAAGGGATCCTGTGCGTTCTCACCATGATATCAAAACTCTTATACAACCACGCATATTAGGCCTTTATGCTGGTGATGAATGGGGAAAGTTGCTCATATTTCTAGATCAGCATATAGACTTTTTCTTTCTCCAACTTTGCTTGAGTCTTCATCATCTTTGGCAAGTGAAGAGGGGCCCCTTTGTACCACATTGTACACTCTTGCACATGGGAAATGGTAGCATGTATGTCCCTGAGAGTTTGCAAATTTTTTTTACTTTGCTACTATAGGCCATGCACATAGACAACTTCTTATGTACTATGGCGAATCTATCATAAAGCTTCCGCATGGTATCCTCAAGTGTTGATACTTCATCAAGTGTCACTTTCCTCATCTCTACCATTGTGGAAATTATTCATTGCTCTCTAAGTTATTCTACTTCTTGCATGGACACTTGCGAGTTCTTTTCCATTTGTTCATTCTCAGCGAAAAGGAACTTAACATTAGAGCTTGTGGCTCCTGCATAGGCCAAGGTGGCATCAACAATGGCAGTTGGATGTTTTCTGACATCTAACACTATCACCCTTTCCTTCTTGAATGTAGGTGATGTGTGGTCATTCAAGAAGTGTTTTCTCTGCACTTGTACAATCTTCTTCTACAACTCATCGAATGAAATATTTTACACATCCATCACCAAATCATCATCATGGAGAACAATCTCTCCTTGCTCGCTTGAGACTCATTCTAACACTAGAGGTGGAGGATACTGAGAGGTGACCTTGAGTGCTCTTGGCATGCGGTTGGTGTCTTCATTATGCGACTCATCCCTAAAATCCATGTGTGTCACTTCAATTAGTTTCTCAATATACTGAGCAAGCTACCAATCCTACATTTTTTCACCCTCTTCTTTAGTTGTCATCTGTTTCTACTCCTCAACCTGTATGGGTGTTGTTTTTTTTGTCATCATGCCAAGCCTTTCTTCTTCCTCCTATTTTTGCTTCTCTTCCCTTTCTCTCCTTCTCAGCTCCTGCTCTTCCTTCAACATCTTCTTTGTCTCTTGCAACTTCCATTTTGCTTCTTCCAACCATTACTTTTCTTTCTTACTTCACTCTGCTCTCTTTATCTGTTGTTGCCTCTTTGCCTTCACTACCAAAGGTGCTTTCTCAGTGATAGGATCTACTCTCATCTTGTAACTTTTCTAAGCCTTTGGGTTCTCAACAATATTCCTTTTACCTTTTTCCTACACCAGATTACTGCTTATTACTGATGTTATTATTGCTTCCTACACAACTACTTTTTGTAGAGAATCCTTCCAAGTTGTGGCTATACTAGTCGACTCATGGAGCTTGGAGGCATTGTAACAGTATCTCCAAGGGTCCTCCTCATTCCAGTGGAATGTCTCATGGATCCATGGATAGTACACCTTCACACGGTTGTTGTTTCAAATACGATGGGGATCATACAGATTGAAGTGTTTGGTTTTGTTGATGCCTCAAAAATCGCTGCATCAACATCGGGGAAAACCACCCGGTCCGAACCTTAAAGGCAAATCCTTTTCCGTTTGGTGTGGTGGCTCCGACTGGATATAATGGGACCAATTTCCCAATGGTTGGTAAATAGGATGGATAAGTGGTTGATTGACTAGTATCTTATGATAATGGATGGATGATTTATTTTATAATGCAAAAATAAACAACTTAATCTATCCCGAGAAATTTCCAATTTAGTGTAACTTTTGATGATCTTTATCTACAAACAGGCATATAGATGGTTGTATTGGTAAACAAAGACATTCATTTATATGGTAATTACTATGTTCAAGTAGTTGAACAAAGTAACCATTGAAACATTATTACACTACTTTTCATATATCAATGACATAAATATGATTGAAAGAATAACACTCCTTAAACATTCAATAGTGATAAGCGTAAGGACTGTTGTTAAAACACATACATATATCCAATGATAGAAAGATTAAATAAATGTTGATTCATATAAAAGAATGGAGAAAAGACATAGATAATAGTACCATATGTAATTTGGATCCCTCTTGATATCAATCGCATTCAAATTCCTTCTTCTAACTTAGAACACTTCCACAAAAATCAATAGTGCATATCTCATCAAAGAATTCTTCATTAGAAATCAGAATATAGGCCCAGTCTTCATAAAAAAATACATCGGAAGCACAATAGTGTGACTTCTCGATCCAAATTTATACAAAAATTTAGGACCCTTTCTAAAGACATGAAAGGGTCTATAAATACTATCTAAGCTAACTATTCATGAAATAAAAATGCTATTAGGTGGTATAACCAAATCATGAAGATCTCCTTGAAATAGTTATGTTTGCAGTCGGTAGCATGATTCACTGTTTCAGTCGATCGTCCTTTGGCTTGAGTTGGCAGATAGCAAGCATTGGTTGCAATTCTGGAGGGTGACTCAGACGAGAATGCAGTTGGGCTAAATATGTAGCATCATGAATTTTGGGAATCATATAACTTATTGCATCAGTTAAACATTTGAGTGCTTCCCTTTGACTGTATGGTTTAAATAGGAAGAACCAAAAGGTGTCCTAGGTTAAACTTTGGATGCCTCTGATTAATCACTCCTTCTTTTCCAATTCCTGATTGCATGTTTGTTCCAATGCATTGGCTGACGGAAATTTACCTGGGGTGCACTGTGAAATCAAGTTAGACAGATAAAGAGTATCATTGATTAACTCAATTAAATTACTGGTTGATGATCTGCATCTTGAAGTTTCCCTTTCTGCTTTCATCAATTGCGATTTCCATTCTAGCAAAAGAATCTCCTTGTGTGATTCTAGAATTTTAGGCAAATTTGCAGCTTTCCCTTCACTGGTTTCTTGCCAAGTAAGAAAGTTGGTTAAAGTCTCATCGGCTTGTTCCAAATTCTGCCTAGCATCAACTGATTTGTCAATCATTAATGAAGAAATCTCACAGAGGGGCTCGGCAAGGGAAATATTATGACATAGTAAATTTAGCTGCTTAATCAATGCTTTATTGATCTGGAGAGCCTCGGACCTAAATTTTGCTGGTTGAGGAAAACTCTTGAACTTATCTATCTGTTTTGATAATTGAGTGATTTACTCATCTTTTGTTTTACTAATCTGTTCATTCATTGTCTTTAACTTGGCCAATGCTGTAGATAATTCCTTTTTTTTTTTTTCTGCATTGTGCTTTGGTCTATCCTCTATTTCTCCTTGAGCAATTGTTCATTTAATTGGTTGTTTATATGTTGTTGTGCTGCTAACTGCTATTCTAATTGTTCTATTCTTTGCTGTCTTTCGGATACCTATGCCTGCAATGAAACAATTGTTTGGTCTTTTTCCATGAGTAAATTGCTTACTTCCAACACTTTATCCATAGTAGCCGACGAGTAGGCTTCGACATACTAAGAAAGTTTTGTGAGGTCTTCGGAAGGATTGAATTCTTCTTTCCATACCACATTAGCCATCTCTGTCTGTGTAGGAACAAGGGAATATTGATCAAGCCTTCTCTTTTTCCTTTGTCTTTTTACTACAGCCCTATGTTTAGGACTGTAAGAGACATCTAATGGTGGTATTTCTTCTATTTGCAAAACAATTTCATCTGATGGATCCTTAGGAATTATCTCTACATCTTTGCTGATGGGTAAGCAATTGGTTCCTTCAATCAAAACCATACTTGTTGTTGTCTTGCGACCAATTGTCACTTCAGGTGTACTAAAACCATGTGAATTCTCAGGATTGCTTATAATGGAATCGAATTTTTGCCATTGTTTAAGTAGCTTGGGATCGATTTGAGTATCTATATCCATGTGTTCACTGCCTTTTTCCTGTTCTTTCTCCTGTTCTGACTCTTTTCCTTTCTCGGGAATTTTTTCCACTGCAGGAGGTTTGTTACCAGTTTGTTGTTCAGGCTCGCTTGACTAGATTGCTGGAGTGGTGGCTAATAAGTCCAGAGGCAGATTTTGCAACCTCTATTCTCTGAGCCTATTGAACACTTCCAGCCCTTCATCTTTATATCTGATCTTGGCCAATGTTTTTACCTGAAATAATGATTCTGCTGAGGAAAACAGGTCATCAAATTCATCCTTTTTGTGATCGAACCTTGTAAGATTGGCTTGTTCAAGAACATTATAGGCAACTTTTCTAAGATCATACTGTCTATTGGGGATGGTTGCAAGATTGAGCATTTGTATCTTTTCTACCTCCTTTTCTGCATGTTTATAATCATGGAGAGTGTAAACACCACATCTCAAAGGAAATGTAGGCCATACCTGTTTCTTATAGTTTCTAAGGGTTTTGGATGTCCCTTCTATTGTTATTTGGTAGGCCAATTCCCGAGCTAACAACTTATCGGGCACGTACAGAGGATGGACATGTGATTTTTTAAGGCTACCAAAAAGTCTTATATAAGTGAACTTGACTTCTCCGAACCAATTAGCAACTGTAGTCAAGTCTATCCCTACTTCCTCGGAAATCCTAGGGTCAGGTTTATCAAAAATATCATAATAAATAGGCAGGATAAAACCATTGCAAATTCTGTACAAATGATCTTTGTAGTGGGCTTTCCATAACATTTGATGATAAATATGGATTGGCTTGGGGTCCTGGGGAGTCCATCTCCATCCAAGTACTGGATATTCAGAGTTAAAACATAGGGTATCCATAATATAAGCACTATAATAAAAAGGGGGAATGGTCTTGGTAGTTTTGCGTGAATATGATCTAAATTCAAGATTGCTATGGCCAATTTGTCGGAAAAAATGTTTGCCCAATCCATCACATAACTATTGACTGCTTCTTCCACTAAAGGGACCATTTCAATGGTGAATTTAGCAGAATCATGTATCCCCCACATTCTACACATCATAGCCCCGGCATAACAATAAGGAGAAGCCAATGAGTCCACCGAGTACTTACCTGATGATTTGTGTTTGTGCTTCTTGGGGTTACGTCTCCACTACTTAATCGGGGCCGATTTTGTCTCATTTTCATTCGCAAATTTTTCAAGGAAGGCTTTGTTGTACCTCTTTTCAGGTTTGGGCAAGTGGTATGTTTTCCTTAGATCATCCGGCTGAAATGATCCAAAAATCCTTCCGTCAATTGTGCAAAATGTTCTATTTGAAACTGGAATTTCTTATACCACCCATCTTACTACATTAGTGTATGCAAGAATCTTTTCTCGTGCTACTATTATGTGCAAATATGAGCATGCTAAATCTCTGAGGGATGCTTCTGATTTGTTAGTTGAGTCAGCCGTGGCGCTTTCTGATACCTCCTCAGGCTCCTCTACTTCAATTAAATTGTAAATGCTTTCCCAACTGGTATTTCCAAGGCTGAGGCATGTAGTGTCTGAGATTAACCCTTTTTTGCTTGGCCCTGGATCCTTGGTTGGCTGCATTACTGCTGTAGGAGCCGCGGCCATAGATTTCTTTGATTTCTTCCCCATTTGTCTCAAATTTCTTATTTGAGCGGAGTTTTGCACAAGCGATGAGAAAAACGTGATACAAAGAAATGCTTCTATAGACCAATATGAAAGAATTACGTCGATCAATGGGTGATAATGGATTAAAGTGAAATTGCTGCGGATAAAATCTACAAAAAAATCTTACCTTAACTGCTTCATTGATTAGCCGTTTAACCTATCAATCATGGTAAAGGAGGTTTTAAATGTCCATCACGTCCTTTATATGCCAAATGATTCATTCAAGCGTGGCTTAGATTTCTTTGATGGATAATCAGAAGTAAATCAGAAATCAGCGATTGGTAACGTGAAAGGAAAGGATTTAGTATTCGTTTTAAATATCTCCGATCATTGAAAGGTGATATAATGCATGTAAACCTTTTAAATACGTTTTCGAAATATGCACCTCATTTAATGCATCACAATTGGGGAATGAATTCAGGTCTTATTACCATGTCACTGTGATTTCACCGATCGCTGATTACGATATGCCTTATCGCATCGGAGGATTGGGGTATGCCTTTTAATCATGTGTTGACTGTTATTGCCAATTGCCGATAGTGATATGCTTTATTGCATCGAAGGCATCAAGGGGGCTATTTGATTGTGCTTTGTAATTTGCCTTTCCTGATATCTAATTGCGATTGCCTTTTCGGATCAGAATGAATGAATGCGTCTTTATATATGTTTCTCTTGTTATTGCGATATGTGATCTTGTGATCGCTTTATTGCAATAACAAAGAAATTTATAATTTTTTAAAGACCCACTTTATTTCTATTTAAAAGGGTTTTAAAGTACTTCATTTACATTAATCCTTTTGATAAGGGTTTCTCTTATGATGGGTTAGTACCAATTTATTCACACATCTAAGTTTATTTTAAAAGGGACCCATTTCATATTATGATTTTGTGTAAAAATTTTATGAAATGGGGGGTTGTTGTACAACACAACAATTGGCGATTCACTAGGAGAAACAGTTATCTCTAATAAATTAATTAAAATAATTAAACTTTCTTAATTTGAAAATCTTACCTGATAGAGAAAATCTAATATAACTAGGAAATCATAAATTCTGAATATAATGATAACTATTCTTGCTATTTTCCTCTATTTTTTCTTTTAGAATTAAATACATTCTAAGCTTTAAGTGAACCTTAATTGGTTGATAATGATAAAACAAAATAATTTTCCAACTTAGTTTTTATAATAACTCCTTTGTCATAGGTAGAGCCTATGTTGCCAACAAACGTCTATAGTCTTGACAGGGTTACTATTTAACCATGTGATCATTCATTATTCCATCCATTTCAGAGTATAATTAAAAAGAATTAATCCAAAATATATGTTTCCATATTTTTTGTATTACTTTTTCCTTTTTTTCTTATTTTGTAAGATCAAAAGCCATTGTACTGGTTTCGTGGCCAGCTGTTGACAATGCCATTCATTGGTTGTAATTTAACTAAACAAGCTAGCTCGTGATGAGACCCCTTGTCTTATAATTATAAGTCATTACCCTTTTTTGGTATGCAGTATTGGTAATGTCAATTGAACTATTCCCCTATGATCATGGTAAGCAGGCTTATAATAAGACCTCTTATCTTTTATATCAAATATATTTTAGAATTACACTCTGAGTAATTATAAACTTTGATGGATGGGATGAACAATTTTCTCCTTAAGAGAATATAGATGACAAGGTGAGAGTTGAGGATGCTAAGATTGAATAAGTCTCTGTTTTGTATTGATAACCATTTTCGGGCCTTTTAAAACATTAAAATGATTTACAATAGTTCAAATTTTTGAGAGGATTTCACAAAAATAAAATGGGGGTATTCATAATCTAAATATACCTAATTTCCTAGAAATTTCCTTTTCATTTAAGGCTTCCATTTCTTAAAAGTAAATATCAAAACTATTTTCTTTTGAGTAACTTCTTCAATATAGCAAAGACCAATGAGAGGCTTTTTACAACTTTATTTTCCTAAGATTTTAAACAAAATAAGTTATGCACACAAATTCTGCTAAAAATTGAATATTTATAAAGGGAGAAGCGGTTACCTCCTCAATTGAAGAATTTTTTCAAGATAAGGCCATTAACAGGAAGAGAATCTCTCTTTCCTGATAGATCTTGCAATATGAATGTAGAAGGGCCTATATTCTCGCTAATCTGAAATGGTCCAAGCCACATTTTCTGAAACTTAGTATGTTTTCCTTTATCCTCATGGGCTTTGTCCCACTTCAAAACTAAATCACCAACTTGTAAATGTTTTGAGCCGGTTGAAGTTGTATCGAAAGATGACTTAATAATATACTGATGTTTTGCATGTATAATTCGGGCTTTCTCTCTCTCTTCTTCTAGTTTCAGAATTTGATCGTGTCTAAGTTGAACAGAAGATGAGGGGCTTTCTTCAATAAACTACACTAAAGCTAGTGATGGAAGTACTAATTTTGTCGGTATGAAAACTTCCTTTCCATACACTAGATTAAATGGAGAAGTGCCTATGGAGGCTTTCTGTGTTATTCGGTAAGCCCATAGTGCAAATATCAAAGGTTTATGCCAGCTTTTATGATTTTTCTGAATAGTTCTCTTAATGATTTTGATAAGATTTTTATTGGTGGATTCTGCCAAACCATTACCTTGAGGGGTAGTAGTTCGTAGAATACTTAAATTTAAATCCCATTTTGATAGCAAACTCAAATATAGAATGCCAGAGAAGTAATATGCATTATAAAAAATAAGAGCGTTTGGGACACCAAACTTGGTAATGATGAACTGATCTATGAATTCAATAATTGCCTCAGAGTTAGTTGTCTTCAAAGGAATTGCTTCAACCCACTTAGTAAAGTAATCGGTAGCTGTAAGGATACACCTATGCTGTTTGGATGAATGTGGAGTGATTTCTCCAATGATGTCCAATCCCCATTATTCAAAAGGTTGTTCAATGTTGACCGGTTGCAAAAGGAAAGTTAACTTCTTTTGACTTCCACTAGTGGTTTGACAACTTTGGCATTTCCTTACATATTCATGAGTATCTCTGAATAGGGTGGACCAATAATATCCAACATGAATGATTTTGTGAGCTGTTGTATCAGCTCCAAAATGTCCTCCTGCTGGTCCATCATGTAGCTCATGCAAGGCCTTTTGTGCTTTAGGTTTTTCCAAGCATCTTAGCAAGATTGAATCATAATTTCGTCTAAATAATACATCATCTACAATTATGAAGTTTTTTCTTTCAATCTTATAGTACGTTTGTTTTTATAGTAAAGACTAGAAGGAGCATATCCATTTTTCAAATAGAAAATCAGATCTGCATATTGAGATTCAGGATTAGTGATACTTATCTAATTGATTTCTTCAGTATCTTTTGTACCTTCAGATTCTTGAATATTGGATGCTCTTGCTAACAACCTGCAAAAACCTTGGCCTTTGATAATCTTTGCTGGTTTGATTTCCAAGTCATATTCTTGTAATGCTGTGACCCAAATTTCTCTTTTTTATCCTAATTCCCTTTGAACTAGTAGTTGTCTAACTGCTAAAAAATGGACTATAACTTTTGTATGAGCTTTTAAGAGAAAGGGTCTGTAGTGTGTAATGGCTTTGTACATAGCAAAGGCTTGTTTTTCAACTTCTAAGTAATTGAGTTCAACACCAGGAAGGTTTGAACTATAAAATGAGATTGGTGCTTCCAAGTTTTGATCGTTAATTTGTGTCAACACTGCTGCATAGGTTGAATCTAATGCACGAGTATATAAGATGAAATGATTAAAAAATTAGGAGTGCTTAAAGCAGGGGTATTTATGATTGATTGTATGATGGAATTAAATGCCTCTTTTTCTGCGGGCCCTCATTTAAACACTAATTTTTTCTTGATCATGGTTTGTAATGGCAAAACAATCTGGGAAAAATTTGGAACGAATCTTTTTACAAAGTTAATTTGGCCTAAAAAATGACTGCATTGATTTTTTGTTATGAGGGAATGGAATATTAGAAATCTCTTTCATTCTATTTGGATCAATATAAATACCATCTTTTGAAACAATGAAGCCCAAGAGCTTTCCTTGATTAAGAGCAAAAAATGACTTCTTTGGATTGAGTGAAATACCATACCTTTTACAGCGTTCAAAGATTTTTTTCAGATCGTGTAAATGATTTTATCGTTTCTTGGAAAATATAGTAATATCATCTAAATAGACAACTACTAATTTATTGATCAATCCTTTGAATGGTATGTCCATTTCTCTTTGGAATGTTGCTCCAGTGTTAATAAGTCCAAAAGGCATTTTTTGGTAGGCATAAGTTCCCCACTTGGTTCTGAAGGTAGTCTTAAGTCTGTCATCAGGGTGGACCAATATTTGATTATACCTTGAAAAACCATCTAAAAAGGACATTAACTCAGAACCAGCTAGTGGATGGAGTCTCTGCTCCATGGTAGGCAAAGGGAAGTTATCCTTTTGGCTTGTTTTGTTAAGGTTTCTGAAGTCGATACAAATTCTAATGTCTCCATTTTTCTTCCTTACTAGCACCATATTGGACACCCAATTTGAATGTCTAAGAGGAAAAATTATCTTAGCTTTCAAGAGTTTGTTTAATTCAGTCTTTATTTGATTCTCTAAGTTAGGATGAATCTTCCTTAACTTCTATTGCACTGGTTTTTGTTTAGAAAGCATTGGAATAGTATGTTGAATGATAGATGTATTGTATGTTTTCAAATCATCATATTTCCAAGCGAACACATTTTTATACTTACATAATAATCTAATGAATGCAATTCTTTCTTCTAAAGAAAGTCCTAATCCCAAATTGATGTTTTGAGGATTACTCTCAGTACCAAGGTTTATCAATTCAAATCTCAAAGTAGAACTCTGGAGTTTTGAATTAGTTACCTGTTTAAACCTATCCTTGATGTCATAAAGATCTTCAAGCTTGACCACTGGTTCAGGTATTGAGTTTTCTTCTTGCTTTTCCTTCATTTGAAGGTCATGATCACTTTTATCAATAATTTGATCACCATAGGACTTGTTAGAAGTTAAGAAGTTTAAAATGTCTTCATCGTGACTGAACACTCGCCAATTAGTGACATTATCAGGGTTTGATGGTCTAAAAATTAACTCTACTGAGAATCTATCTGGGCTGTATTCATCAGATGGCAGGAGTTTGGAGGCAACATTAGCTAGTAAATCTGCTGCTGCATTCTGGGATCTAGGGATGGGAGAAATATTGAATGCTAAAAATTGAGATATAAGATCCTGCACCAAAGACTAATAATGTTTAAGGTGACTAGAAAGGCAATGAATTGTATTTCTAACTTGTTTTATAACAATTTCTGAATCACCAAACACTTTCAAATATTAGACTTTAAGACCGATTGCTTTGTAGAGTCCTTGAATTAAGGCCTCATATTCAGTTGTATTGTTTGTGCATTCAAATTCCAACCTGCATGATAACATGGTCTTTTCCCCCTCAGGACTAACTAAAATGCATCTTGCTCCTCCACCCTCACTAGACTTAGACCCATCAAAATATAATGAACAAAACAAAGACTTATCTACAATTTTATTTATAGTTTTCTTAGCAACATTAACGCATATTGATATATCTATTTGTGAAAAAATTTCGATTTGAGATGTGAAATTATTGACCAAGAAGGGTGATGGTTGGGTGGTGAAATTGTCAAAGAATGATTCGAATGAGTAATTCCCCAAAATGTTGTTATTGAATACTATTGGTTGATTTTCTTGTTTGAATTCAGTAACAGTATGGGTCATGTGTTTCTCTCGATCAATCTTGATCTGATTTGGCTTTCCTTTCTAAGGGAGCCACATATGAGACCAATCGGTGGAAATATAACCATGGAGTTTGTCAGATCAGTCTCTACTCAAAATTAAACCATAGAATTAAGGTATATCAACAATTAAAATATCGATTCTCTGAACCACTCTTGGATCAACTGACAACCTAATAGTAACTGAGTTGATCTCTCCTAAAACTTGGACCTTAGTTCTATCCAACTATACAATATGAATTGCGGAGTTTTGGGGTTCAATGTTCAGTTTGGAACAAACTGAAGCTGGCATTATATTAGACGAAGCCCCTGAGTCAATCAAACAGTTGTGTAGATTTCTATTATAGATCTCATAGGTTAAGAGGAAAGGAGGAGTATGAGAATTAGATCTATCTCCGATTAAAACAGCATTAGTAGCTTCTACTCTACCAGGAGGCAATTTACCTGACTCATTAGCAGCTTTAGACATTACAACATTGGGAAGAGGAGAAGAAGGTACAACATTTAACTCCTTAAGAAGTAATTTTTGTTGATATTTGAGCTTACTAAGCTCAAACATAGTGATATTTTCCTTTTTCTTCTTCATGTCTTCAATAATATTGCAGTCCATAGAATCCATAACTACTAATGTCTTTGATGTTGTAGGTGGATTTGAAGTTGATGGCTGATTTTGGGAGGATATTGCTATAGATTTCTTTGTGGGGACCTTTTCTTTGGTTGTAGTAGTACCTGCATTCCTTTTCTTTGAAGTTATTTGAATAGGTTCAGGAGTACCTTTACTCCTGGTAGTTACAGGGAAAGCTTCATGTTCGTTTTCTGTATCATAATTAGGCAAAATAAAATCCCACATCCCATGAAATTCTACAGTCTCCTCTTCTTCAAGTTCTTTAGATGACAAGACTGTTTCTTCTTCTTCTTCCTCTTCGGGATCAGAGTCTAGATTGGATATGGCATTTGGTGGTTTTGATTCAGGTTTCTTAAAATTCCTGAATGGCCTTTTTGTTGAAGTCTCAGCTACTTGTTTTTTGATTTCTACCATTTCGTTTGACATAGTCTTGAGAACTATTTGGAGTCCCTCCATATCATATGGGTCTTTGGGGGTTTTCTTCTTTGAATCATCTCTGAAAGAAACTTTTTTAGATTTTCTATCTTTAAGAGCAGCCTTTTTATCTAAAGCAATAATGCGTTTCTCTACTGCAAGCACCTCTTTCATGTTTTCAGCTAGAGTTGGTTTAGCAACTCTATCTACAAAAATATCTATATTTGATGGTAAAGTTGTTATATACCATTCACTTTTGATTTTCTCACTTGGCTTAGAGGCGGTTGGAATCTTATTCAAGATTTTATTAAATCGGGAGTTGAACTCCTTTATAGGATCTTTAGATTCTATCCTAAGATTCAAGAGATCATTGATTAGCATTGCCAGGGATCTGTCATCACCATACTTACTCAAGAACTACTCTTGAAAAATGTTCCAACTTGTAATGGATCCAGAGGGCAGGGAAAAATACCAAGACCCAGCTGATCCTTGTAAGGTATAAGGGAAAATTCTAACAACAACATCTTCCTCTGTCACTCCTTTTAAGTTAACTGCCAACATGAAGTTGTTAATATGCTCATCGGCTTGTATTCCCACATCTGGATTAAACTTCGGTAACCATTTTTCAGGGTGTGCTGGCAATGGATGTAATGGTGTAGGCATCGTGACTGCACCATGATTATTCCATGGATTTTGAACCTGAGCCATTGTAGAACTAATACTAGATGATATTATTGATGAAATTCCAGATGTGTGGGAAGGAGATGATATTGAGGTTTGAGGTGTTGAAGTTCCTGATCCATGTTGAACAACAATGTGTAATGGAGGAGTGGATGGCTGACTTCACACTAGAGAAGATGAAATGGATGACGATGAGATAGTCTCACTATCAGATCCTTCAGTTGTTTTTATTGCCCTTTTCCTTTTAGGTAGGGGCAACTCAGTAGGTTCAATACCAAGCTTCCCACTCTGAAGTCTGGTGAGATGGTGAGGTGGAATGAATTGCCAAGTCTCACTGCCTTGAGATACCTCAGATTTCTGTGGCGATATCGAAAATCCTTGAAGTTTATGGATAAGAGACTGAACTTTAGGAGACTCTGGAGTTAATCATTCTGGGGAATGTTGGGGTTGAGCAGTGGTAGTTGACTCCTCTTCTTCTCGTTTGAAGACTGGAGTTCCAGTATGCAAAGGAGAGGTTGGAGGTGAGATGGAGGGAGATTTACTCTCAGAATGGGTTGTACATTTAGGTTTTCTCACCATTCATAGTTCATGCCCTCCTTCTAGTGCCAAAAATGTTGATGCCTTGAAAATCGCTGCATCAACATTGGGGAAAACCACCCAGTCCAGACCTTAAAGGCAGCTCCTTTTTCGTTTGGTGTGGTGGCTCCGACTGGATATAATGGGACCAGTTTCCCAATGGTTGGTAAATAGAATGGATAAGTGGTTGATTGAATAGTATCTAATGATAATGGATGGATGATTTATTCTATAATGCAAAAATAAACAACTTAATATATCCCGGGAAATTTTCGATTAGTGTAACTTTTGATGATCTTTATCTACAAACAGGCATATAGATGACTCTATTGGTAAAAAAAGACATTCATTTGTATGGTAATTACTATGTTCAAGTAGTTGAACAAAGTAATCATTAAAACATTATTACACTACTTTTCATATATCAATGACATAACTATGAAAGAATGACACTCCTTAAACATTCAATAGTGATAAGCATAAGGACTGTTGTTAAAACACATACATATATCCAATGATAGCAAGATTAAATAAATGCTGATTCATATAAAAGAATGGAGCAAAGAAATAGATAATAGTACCATATGTAATTCGGATCCCTCTTGATATCAACCGCATTCAAATTCCTTCTTCTAACTTATAACACTTCCACAAAAAGCAATAGTGCATATCTCATCAAAGCATTCTTCATTAAAATTTAGAATATAGGCCCAGTCTTCATAAAAAAATACATCGGAAGCACAATAGTGTGACTTCTCGATCCAAGTTTATACAAAAATTTAGGACCCTTTCTAAAGACATGAAAGGGTCTATAAATACTATCTAAGCTAACTATTCATGAAATAAAAATTCTATTAGGTGGTATAACCAAATCATGAAGATCTCCTTGAAATAGTTATGTTTGCAGTCGGTAGCATGATTCACTGTTTCAGCCGATCGTCCTTTGGCTTGAGTTGGCAGATAGCAAGCATTGGTTGCAATTCTGGAGGGTGACTCAGACGAGAATGCAGTTGGGCTAAATACGTAGCATAATGAATTTCGGGAATCATATAACTTATTGCATCAGTTAAACATTTGAGTGCTTCCCTTTGACTGTATGGTTTAAATAGGAAGAACCAAAAGGTGTCCTAGGTTAAACTTTGGATGCCTCTGATTAATCGCTCCTTCTTTTCCAATTCCTGATTGCATGTTTGTTCCAATGCATTGGCTGACGGAAATTTACCTGGGGTGCACTGTGAAATCAAGTTAGACAGATAAAGAGTATCATTGATTAACTCAATTAAATTACTGGTTGCTGATCTGCATCTTGAAGTTTCCCTTTCTGCTTTCATCAATTGCGATTGCCATTCTAGCAAAAGAATCTCCTTGTGTGATTCTAGAATTTTAGGCAAATTTGCAGCTTTCCCTTCACTGGTTTCTTGCCAAGTAAGAAATTTGGTTAAAGTCTCATCGGCTTGTTCCAAATTCTACATGGCGTCGACTGATTTGTCAATCATTAATGAAGAAATCTCACAGAGGGGCTCGACAAGAGAAATATTATGACGTAGTAAATTTAGCTGCTTAATCAATGCTTTATTGATCTGTAGAGCCTCGGACCTAAATTTTGTTGGTTGAGGAAAACTCTTGAACTTATCTATCTATTGTGATAATTGAGTGATTTACTCATCTTTTGTTTTACTAATTTGTTCATTCATTGTCTTCAACTTGGCCAATGCTGTAGATAATTCCTTTTTTTTCTGCACTGTGCTTTGGTCTATCCTCTGTTTCTCCTTGAGCAATTTTTCATTTAATTGGTTGTTTATATGTTGTTGTGCTGCTAACTGCTATTCTAATTGTTCTATTCTTTGTTGTCTTTTGGATACCTGTGCCTGTAATGAAACAATTGTTTGGTCTTTTTCCATAAGTAAATTGCTTACTTCCAACGCTTTATCCATAGTAGCTGCCGAGTAGGCTTCGACATACTAAGAAAGTTTTGTGAGGTCTTCGGAAGGATTGAATTCTTCTTTCCATACCACATTAGCCATCTCTGTCTGTGTAGGAACAAGGGAATATTGATCAAGACTTCTCTTTTTCCTTTGTCTTTTTACTACAGCCCTATGTTTAGGACTGTAAGAGACATCTAATGGTGGTATTTCTTCTATTTGCAAAACAATTTCATCTGATGGATCCTTAGGAATTATCTTTACATCTTTGCTGATGGGTAGGCAACTGGTTCCTTCAATCAAAACCATACTTGTTGTTGTCTTGCGACCAATTGTCACTTCAGGTGTACTAAAACCCTGTGAATTCTCAAGATTACTTATAATGGAATCGAATTTTTTCCATTGTTTAAGGAGCTTGGGATCGATTTGAGTATCTATATCCATGTGTTCACTTCCTTTTTCCTGTTCTTTCTCCTGTTTTGGCTCTTTTCCTTTCTCTGGAATTTTTTCCACTGCAGGAGGTTTGTTACCAGTTTGTTGTTCAGGCTCGCTTGACTAGATTGCTGGAGTGGTGGCTAATAAGTCCAGAGGCAGATTTTGCAACCTCTATTCTCTGAGCCTATTGAACACTTCCAGCCCTTCATCTTTATATCTGATCTTGGCCAATGTTTTTACCTGAAATAATGATTCTGCTGAGGAAAACAGGTCATCAAATTCATCCTTTTTGTGATCGAACCTTGTAAGATTGGCTTGTTCAAGAACATTATAGGCAACTTTTCTAAGATCATATTGTCTATTGGGGATGGTTGCAAGATTGAGCATTTGTATCTTTTCTACCTCCTTTTCTGCATGTTTATAATCATGGAGAGTGTAAACACCACATCTCAAAGGAAATGTAGGCCATACCTGTTTCTTAGAGTCTCTAAGGGTTTTGGATGCCCCTTCTATTGTTATTTGGTAGGCCAATTCCCAAGCTAACAGCTTATCGGGCAGGTACAGAGGACAGACATGTGATTTTTTAAGGTTACCAAAAAGTCTTATATAAGTGAACTTGACTTCTTCAAACCAATTACCAACTGCAGTTAAGTCTATCCCTACTTCCTCGGAAATCCTAGGGTCAGGTTTATCAAAAATAGCATAATAAACAGGCAAGATAAAACCATTGCAAATTCTGTACAAATGATCTTTGTAGTGGGCTTTCCATAACATTTGATGATAAATATGGATTGGCTTAGGGTCCTGGGGAGTCCATCTCCATCCAAGTATTGGATATTTAGAGTTAAAATAGAGGGTATCCATAATATAAGAACTATAATAAAAAGGGGGAATAGTCCTGGTAGTTTTGTTGGAATTTGATCTAAATTCAAGAATTGTTGTGGCCAATTTGTTGGACAAAATGTTTGCCAATCCATCACATAACTATTGACTGCTACTTCCATTAAAGGGACCATTTCAATGGTGAATTTAGCATAATCATGTATCCCCCAAATTCTACACATCATAGCCTCATCATAACAGTAAGGAGAAGCCAATGAGTCCACCGATTACTTACCTGATGATTCGTGCTTGTGCTTCTCGAGGTTATGTCTCCACTGCTTAATCGGGGCCGATTCTGTCTCATTTTCATTTGCAAATTTTTCAAGGAAGGCTTTGTTGTACCTCTTTTCAGGTTCAAGCAAGTGGTACATTTCCCTTAGATCATCTGCCTGAAATGATCCAAAAAACCTTCCATCAATTGTGCAAAATGTTCTATTTGAAACTAGAATTTCTTCTACCACCCATCTTACTACATCATTGTATGCAAGAATCTTTTCTCGTCCTACTATTATGTGCAGATATGAACAGGCTAAATCTCTGAGGGATGCTTCCAATTTGTTAGTTGAAGTAGCTGTGGCGCTTTCTGATATCTCCTTAGGCTCCTCTGCTTCAATTAAATTGTAAATGCTTTCCCAACTGGTATTTCTAAGGCCGAGGCATGTAGTGTCTGAGATTAACCCTTTTTTGCTTGGTCCTAGATCCTTGGTTGGCTGCACTACTACTGTAGGAGCCACGACCATAGATTTCTTTGATTTCTTCCCCATTTGTCTCAAATTTCTTATTTGAGCGGAGTTCTACACAAGCGATGAGAAAAATGTGATACAGAGAAATGATTCTATAGACAAATATGAAAGAATTACGTTGATTAGCGGGTGATAATGGATTAAAGTGAAATTTCTGCGGATAAAATCTACAAAAAAATCTTCCCTTAACTGCTTCATTGATTAGCCGTTTAACCTGTCAAGCATGGTAAAGGAGGTTTTAAATGTCCATCATGTCGTTTATATGCCAAATGATTCATTCAAGCGTGGCTTAGATTTCTTTGATGGATAATCAGAAGTAAATCAAAAATCGGTGATTGGTAATGTGAAAGGAAAGTCTTTAATATTTGTTTTAAATATCTTTGATCACCGAAAGGCGATATAATGAATGCAAAACTTTTAAATACATTTTCGAAATATGCGCCTTATTTAATGCATCTCAATCAAGTAATGAATTCGGGTCTTATTACAATGTCACTATGATTTCGCCGATCGCCAATTGCAATATTCCTTATCGCATTGGAGGATTGGGGTATGCCTTTTAATCATGTGTTGACTGTTATTGCCGATTGCCGATGGCGATATGATTTATCGCATCGAAGACATCAAGGGGGCTATTTGATTGTGCTTTGTAATTTTCCTTTCCTGATATCCGATTGCAATTGCCTTTTCGGATCGGAATGAATGAATGCGTCTTTATATATGTTTCTCTTGTTATTGCGATATGCGATCTTGCGATTGTTTTATCGCAATAACAAAGAACATTATAATTTTTTAAAGACCCACTTTATTTCTATTCAAAAGGGTTTTAAATTACTTCATTTACATTAATCCTTTTGATAAGGGTTTCTCTTATGATGGGTTAATACCAATTTATTCACATATCTAAGTTTATTTTAAAAGGGACCCATTTCATATTATGATTTTGTGTAAAACTTTTATGAAATGGGGGGTTGTGTACAGCACAACATGTTTCAAACTCGAACTCCAATATCTCCTTAGCTGCAGCGTCAACATCTTTCATGCTCTTAATCTTGTACAATCTTATCAGTAAAGGAAGGGTGAGGCATGGTGCCTTTTTCTTCCTGTGCAGTCCTGATGATAACCCTATGGAGAGATGATAAGGGACCTCTTGCATGACCAGCTTGTCCATGGCATATCTTGGTAGAACATGTAGAGGCTTCTCTCCACCAATGACTCTGATGAAGGTGCCACCAGGTGAGGCATACCAATCTCCAATGTTATTTAGTATCGCCTCCATCACTTCTTATGACATGCAAGGTGGATCCTGCTTAAAGATCATCTTATAAAATGGGATGATGAAATGGTCAGTTAGCCTCGCCATTACCCCTCGATAGCTGTAGTAGGAAAGCAACTTGTAATAAATATTGACGACAACCTATTTCAGTGTCCATGTCCATCTCATGTTAGGAAACTGGTGTTGGGCATAGATTGCATCCAGTAAGTATGCAGACATGTAGAATCTCACTTTCTCGTCCTTGGGTAGATTTCGGGTCTTGGTCACATGGACTTTCAACTAGACTTTCAACTAGTAAGCCAACAATTCCAACCTTTTGAATGGCCTTCCATCATTCACCAAATGGTTCAATAGAATTATCCAACCTTCAAGAAATGTCTATGATCCCTCTTGACCATATATTCGACATGCAAAGATGATCAAGAACTAGTAGCCCTTCTTGAAAGACTTTGTCTTATAAACATGATTGGATGTCTGTCTGAACTTTGACGACTCTTTCATCCATTGCTTGATGATATCTCTCATTTTCACATGGTTGTGGGTGCCATAGAAAAGTGTGTCCATGCACCTCGTTGATTGAGGCATCTACCTCTGATGATAGTTCTCCACCCTAAAAGTGGAAAGCTCTATCCCACAGGCACTACTCAACGTCATAGTTTATGGATATGTGTGTGAGACAACCCAACTGATAATGTCTATACATGGGAAGGTGGGGTACCTGCATGCAACCTTGTAAAAGCCCGATCAGTGGATACTAATATAGACATGTCGGTCCTCTAATTCCTCCTTGAAGTCCTCTGCAAAGGTGTCCTTGATTTTCTTCCATGTCAACTTCATTCCCTTCTTAATGAACAACTCAGTGTCTACATAAATTGGAAATTTAACTGACACCTTCTAAACTAGTTCCCCAATACTAATCTCGATAGTTTACTTTGATGTATCTCTCTCAGAAGCCATGTTAACTATAACTGCTAGAGAGATGCTCAACAACCACTATAACTAGAGATAGAGAGGACACTCATGGCATGCAAATGTTAGCTTAAAAATAAAAGCACTTTAAGACAAGATCAAGCATCAAACTTGGAAAATGTTGGGAGGGATTGAGCAATATTGGTTCATAGAGGTGACCAGATACCTGTCGGAACTACACATTGTGTAGTCCCAATAGTCAGTGAGGGAGGCTTGCTGACTTAAACTACACAATGCAAAGTCCAATCTAGACATGGGCTAGGAGAGGCTGTGCATTGTGCAGTCTCAGCGGCCAGGACTGGGAGTTTGGCTACTGTAACTATGCAATGCACAATTGGATCTAGGCCTAGTCTACCTCTATGCAATTACAAAATCCAAGGTTGGGCCTTGATCTCCCAGAATGTGTAGTGCATGCAAGGGAAAGTGATATTCGGGCAAGAGAAGCCTAGATCTTCCCAAGAGGAATGTGAAAATGAGCAGATCTGATGGATGATTAGATGTTGAGTGCATATATGACTTAGTTATGATGCATGTAGGTCAAACAAGTGTAGTAATAAATCAAACTGAAGGAAAATGATGCATGTGGAGAGAGTCTTTGTAATGATGACTGTTAGTTCAAAAACTGGGTAATGCATGCAACACTCAGAAAAGGTAATGAAAAACTTAAAATAACACTTCTACAAGCTAAAACATGTTAAAATGGCAGCAATAGTTCAATAAAACAAGTGAAACAAGTCCCTAACAATCTAAACAAGAAAAAGTGACAGAAAAAGTGGCATAAGACTAGTAAAGCAAGACTTACCCGACAAAGTGATGACGATCGCACTAAAGGTTCCTTGATCTCCTCGGGAATGCCAGAGCTTCAATACCAAATGTGAAAGTTAGATCTAGCTTCATCAATTAAATAGATTTGGCAAATTCAGGGTTTATGACGTGAAGGCCAAAAATCAAGGAAAAAGCGACACTTGGTGACAATTTCCAAAATAACTTAAGTGTGTCCTCTAGGCTACTAAAATTAGATCCCTCTTTTGTAGGGATGATTTTTCACTTTTTTCTTTTTCATTTTTTGATAAAAGTGTCCATGCATTTCTCAAAGAGATTGTGGAGTTCTGGGAAGGACTGGGCAACCCACTAGCTCATACACTGAGAAAATTTTGAGCAAGAGGCTTCTTCACAATTTCTGGGCTAAGTGGCTCTGGGTTGCCTCTAAGGCTCTACATAATTTCCCAGATGAAGGCTAGATATCAACTGGCTCTACGCAATTTTGGAGCTGAAGGCTCACTGTTAGCTTGAACTGTGAAATTCCCGAGAGCAAGGCTGGTTTCCCTCAAGGATTGCGTAGTTCTTCAAGGCAAGCCTGAAACTAGGTGGAAACCAAGTCAAGAGACCGACCTGTGCATTATCCAGTAATTCAAGTAAGAAAACACAAGCCATGATGCAAATATGAGGCTGAATCAAAGCACAAGTACCTGGGTTAGTGTAAGATGAGCTGTTGTAAATTAGAAGGGAGGCTCCAAAACAAAGCATAGGCAAAATTTTGGAGGGTGGTTGTAGCCGCTACAACAAAATGATTAAAATTTTAGCAATGGGATCGTACTCTACCATAAGTGTACCCATAAATTCTCTAGCATAAGTGCACCCACAAGGGCATGGTCAACCTCTACATAAAAGAATTTAGAAGAATTAGTTGATGCTTGTGAAACAACACATTCTTTGTATTTAGGAAAACTATAAAATAATTTTCACAAATAATATGATATCATAAAATTAGAAAGGAGCATGAAAGTTCCAAGAATATACTATAACTTGTAAGCTATAAAAATAGAGAATGATCTCTCTAATATTCAATGAAAAATAAAATGTACTTTCAACACTTTGAGGGAACATAAAGGTCTTGAAATAACATGTATTATGGATTTGTGAAGACATCACAATTATAATAAAAGAAGATGAGCCTATGCCCATATGTCTTAAGCATGCTGACATTTAAGGAAATTAAGATAAATTGCAATAATTCTTTTGGTAAAAATAAAATGCTAAGCATAAAATAAATAAAATTGGAACGAGAAATAAAAACAAAATGTTGCAACAATATTAAATATGTAGAAAGTAGCAAAGAAACAAAATTAATGCCAAGGGATGGCTATAGAAATTGATGATAAACAGAATGCAACATGCACGTTATGGCCCTATTGGGGGTATATAATGATCCATGTGCCATGTTATGATCCCACTAGGGGGGTATATAATGAGCCATATGTATATGTAAACACTAATAGTAGGTCAACCTAGTAATGGGCTTGCATGGGAAATAAGTGAGAATATGTTTACAAACGTTCTTGGATTATTTAGGAGCTCCCCTAATATGTGAGTTATTGTGTAACTATCAAAATAATACTTTTGGTAGTTATGTTCCATGTGCATATTCATTGTACATTGTGTCTGTAGGTCTATTACGCTTAGCTGTATTGGTTTCATCACAGACAACATATCCTACTATATGAGGTTGACAAAAAAATACTAAATTGGAATGTATCACATGAAGGAACTTTCTTTTGTAGCACCAATAAATTAGAACAAAAATAAAAACTATATGAATATAATAAAACATTTTTTTGAAATAGGCAAGTATTTACCGTGATCTGCCATGAGTTTATTCTTCTCTTCTGACACAATAGAATTCTTCTTCTCAGGACAAGCAATGATTCTTCCTAGAGCATCTAAAATTTCATCTTTTCTAACCTCCTTCAAGTCTCTTCTAGAAACAAGAATAACAAATTCATTCATTAGATTTTACAAATCAACACTAGTGAAGCCTGGTGTCCTACTTGTAAGTTTCTCAAATATACATCCTTTTCCAATGAATGGACCTACCATATAATTAAACAAATGAATTAAAAAATAAGTAACAAGCCAAATATGCTTTTCATGTTCATATTTATCCTCAATATTTCCTACTAAAGTGAATGAAGACTTGCAATCCATCAGAACGCTCTGGTTGGAGGGATGGGAGTTGTTATAGAGTTTTAGAGATACATCATCAAACCTGGATTAAGTAGAACCCCTTTCTCACGCCACTCAGGATCATTAATTTGAAAATGGATTTTACTTACAGGTCCTATGGGAACTAGCCATTGAATTGACAGCTGCACCCATATTAAGTAAACACTAGTTGCAAAATTTGTCTTTTTAAGGTAGGCATTCTTATCACTTTTGAATGTTTGTCCAAGACAATCATCTCAAGTATTCAACCTTTACCCCTTTGAAGTAGTGAAATAATATTCCATGGTGTCAATATAACTTCCTTATAATGGTCTATGGAAATAAAAATAGTTCTCTGGAGATTGTGTCCAAATGTTAATAATGACATCATAAAGGGAAAGATAACATGAAATCTTGAGGTAATGTTGGGGGAAAACATGAAAATCCAGATAGTGTAACACCAAAAGGCTAATCCATCATAATGTTTTGAAAACATTTGAAAACAAAATATCATTACCTGCACATACCATATTACTTTTGATAAAGAAAACAGGAACTGCGCACTAAGCATCAAATTCCAAATCAAATCACAGGGAAACTAGGACGACTAAAATATTGTCCTTACTGATAAAACCAAACTACAATTTCCTAGTGATGAGTTTGATACCCCTTATATATGTATCAAGAGAAAGTTATTCAAACATCAATCACAATCATTGTTGTGGCTGGAGTAAAAACTAACAACTCTCATTAACACAATGACCATAAAATGGTTAAAAAGCAATGAAAAGCAAAATAATTAGCATATTAAAGCTAGAATTTAGTAACTACTCTTGTGAATAAAATATACGCGATTAAACATCAACTAAAATTTGTTAAGGTTCTACAAGAAAAGCATAAGAATAAAGTATGAACTATTGAACAAAATAACGTACATTCTAAAATCTCAACAGATTATTCTCATCTAGGAAAATTGTCTAGAAGAATAATAACCTAGTTACACCAACAAGAACTACAATGATCGAGCAATATGAAAAAATATTTCAACATGCCAACTTGTTTTAGTATAGAAATTATTACTAACTACAACACACTATTGGTCCTAAGCTTAATTTATTTAAGACAATATGTTGCAACATAAAATTGATAAATCAACTAGGAACCCAACATGGATCTTCATACATGTACTTTACAATATTACATTCCATTGAAATTATACATGGGGATCTTTTTGGATCACCATTTTGTTGTAACCTTCCTCCAATTGGGTGTGTTTTCAACTTGATAATCAATCATATTAATGTCCCAAATCTCTATTAAAACTTAAAACCTTGGAAATAACTAGAGCAGTTATATTAATTCCCATGTTTGTTATCCACTTAGTCATGTAAAAACCACCTTATACATCCAGGCTTAACACATTCTTGAGAGGCTTGAAAATTCACAAATAGCTTTCTAATTAGCAAAAAGTGGCATATATGTCCTCAAATTTTGTTGAACAACTACACTATAAATAGAGAAAAATATTGCCATATAAGTCTTGAACCTAAACCCCCATAAATAAAACATAAATGGGTAATGTGAAAAATAATCGAAAGGTTAAAAAAAAAAAAAAAAATCACTTGCTCTAGCATTTTTAAACCATTTGACACAGATGGAGATAAGGTATTGAGAATTATGAAATAATATATTACATGTATGATTTTGATGTAGGACAATGCTTCAAATTGATTTGTCTTTATGCTTTGTCAAAAATCAAATGGTAGTGCACCCTCTTTACACAACATAATCGCATTCTTGAATAGGGGAACAAAATTCATATGAAGATGCATGCATAGACTAAAATTTGTTGGCTACAACCATGGACTCTATTTGGTGCAAAGTTATCAATACACACCACATATATTTCATGTGAATAGTATGTTTATTAAGGAAAGGATGAGGATAAAACATCAATAGTTGAAAGTTGCCTTGGTGATGATGAGATAAAATAGAATTGTGGTTGTAAATGAAGAGTAATGGAACCCAAAAATACTCCCAATGCAACCTTCATTGAGGGAAACTCAAGAAGGAAGCGGAGAAGACTCTTTTGGCATGTAAAAACCTATTCAAAATATGTGTCCTAATAGATAAAATTTTCAAATTTCAAATTCAACAGCATAAACTTGTTGTTTAAAAAAATCACATTAAGAGAAAATACTTAAAATTCAATTTACAAAATTATCTTTGATTTAACTCAAAGATAACATCTGAGAAGCTAAGAACAACAATTTTTGGCCCTGTTATTATGACAAGCTCATGGACCATCTAATAGTTTTTAAAATAAAACATACCTTTCCTTCTTGAGAAGATACATATTTTAATCATTATGCTTCTCTAGAATCATAAGCATATGCTACTAATGTTGAAAGACACCCCCATTTATCAAAACTACATTTTGTCATAGTTTGATTTGATTCACTAATGCAAGATCTTAGTGAGCAATATCTAAGCTTGTTTCAAAAGACAATAGTTTTATAAGTTAAAATTCAAGATGAGAAACATACAAGTAAACAAAACAAATATAAGAATTTTATTGTAGAATTGATTGCTTGCAAGTCACAACTTATCATGGATAGCTAAAAGAATGTTTTATAAAAATTCCACTACCAATGAGAATTCCTTTATGGCATATCATTACCAAGAAACTACTTTTATTGAAGAAAGGTGTAGTCTACAACTCACATAAAAACTAGTGTTTTAGTTTAATTTACTCCATCAAACTTGGATTATTGAAAGTTCTACAAGAAAAATATCACTAATTACTTTAAAAAGTGGATTAATCAAGGTTTCATATCAATCTAGCGTTGTCTGCAAAGTGCAAGGACCTAGGAAGAGAGTAGGTAGTGAACCACTGCCAAGTAGAGGTGCCACAATTTGAGTTTCTTTATGTAGGATATTATTATATCAAGGGGATAATGAAGAATCTTAGTCATTGTTTTAATTATTTCACGAGTGTTCTCTACATACACTCCAACATGATCACCAACCTCATACATATACACAAAATACATATTAGCATAGAAATATTTCATCCATTCCCTTTGGCTTGTCTTGAGAATAGTGAAACCATGTAAGCATTTAGTTTGTACATTTTCCAATTTAACATTTTTTTATAAATTAAAAAGAATGGAGTGTTATTATTTAACACAAAAGGATTCATCTCATTTCAAATATTTATATAGAGAAATTACAAAAGAAATATGTAAAAATAAATTTAGAACTCATATAGTTTCAATATAATTTTCTAGTTTTTGTAGAATTTGTCCAAGGATTATAACAACTGACCAAAATTGTACCCTTTCATATAAATTTTAATATTTCCCTTGACCAAAATACTAAATATTTCATACAAACCTCAAATATCACAAAATTTTATAAATTTATCATTCATGACACTAAAATTAGAACTAAGTTCACTTTAAGCTTGATCTAGCAATATCAAATTCAAGATGTGTGCAGGAGCAATCTGATAGAGGTATGAAGTTTTCTACATAAGGTAATAGTGTCACTAAACACAAAACAAAACCAACATATGACAAAGTTACTATTTACACAAACTATTGTAAAAAAAATTCCATGTGGTTCATGTCCCCGAAGATCAATGACCACTACGTCCACATAATATTTGTACCCCACAAATCCACCTGAAATAATCACTTCATGTCGACAAAACCAAGGAGCCTAACCCTGAGGATGTCGAGAGAATTGAACTTGTGACCTCTCAATAGAAAATGTGCTTAACAATGAGGACTCAACCAATTGAGCTAACCCTCAAGGTTACAAATATATTTTGGAAACTTATTGGATAATAGAATGAAATTTGCATCACATATAAACCTAAAGGGATAGTGAACATATAATTTAAGATGTGTCCAAATTTTAAGTTGATAAGGGGGCTCATAATTTAAAAACACCATAAATATTTTAATAAAATGTGTATTTGTCTGCCTCTTTATCACATTAAGGTAAGATGTATTTATCTGTCTTTTATCACAATAGACCATTAGAGCTTTCTTCATGTCATAGATTTATTCATATCAAAAGAGTGAAAAAAGATTCTATGCTTTACCCATCATGCAGATGGAACAAAGAAACAAGTACAACATACAAACAAACAACTACAATAATGTTTATTAGGAAAAAATAAACAAAAAAGGATTTTAGGAATTCCAAAATAAAATTAGTCATTATTAGTGATATATATCTAATTCATTATTAGTGAGATATATATCTTTTGTAAGGTATGGAGAGGAGACACATATTCATAACATGCAACTCCATTAGTCAATGTTCAACCACCAATCAAAAGGTCAACAATTTTATCATCTACTAACACTATTTAAAATTAATAGAAGCATCAAACACCAGCTAGTGACATCAACTGCACATTATATCATAAAGTGAGTTTGTGTTATCATATAAGTTGCTCGTAGACAATTAAAAAAGAGTACATTGAAGCCATCAAAATACATTTGGATACAATTATAGTTTTCTAAAAACGAGGAAGTGATATGTGAAATAAATATTATTTTCATAGTGATTCTTTAAATTTGTAAGCCTCCCAAAGAGGATTATGAACTCTCCTAATGAGAAATAGACTTACAAATTTCCTCGAAGTTACATCTAATGCATTAACCTAGAAACTTGTGTCTCAAAGCCATCTTTAATGCTTCATAGAGATTCATTCTTTCTTCATGTGGTCAGAGTTACATCTATCACATTATGGTAACCCATGATATTTCAATTTTGATTAAGCTTTGGAGTGGAAATTTCATCCTCATTTAAGGTGAACTACTATAGATACCATTTTCATAACTTTCATTAGCCTTTTTTGTTTAAAATGTTAGAAAGCAGATTGGAAACTAAAGTATCTTATTTTTTTTACACTTGGGTATTTAAATATAATGATCATATATTGATATTTTGGGTATAATGTTATGGCTTGATAGCTAACACCAGTGATCTATAGATAACTAACATTGTTAGTGCTCTTCAACATGTTACATGATTTTAATATATTAGGAAATTCACCATGGTTTTAGATTTTGGAAAGAGTGGGATAGAATGCCAAGGAAATCAACCTTCTGCCATTATGCAAGTTCAAAAAAACCCATCCAGAGTCACATAAAGCAGCAAAATCTACTTAACTCACAAAAATAAATATGTAAATTTTAATTTTAATTTTACACAAACAAACAAAGTTCCATTCAGGAAAAAAAAATGGAACATAAATTTTAACTGAGATGCCATGGGGTTTCCATTGATTTTAAGTCAGAAGTATGGATACTAGGTGGTGCTAGCTATTTAGGACTACTTCTGGTGCTAGTGCTATCAGACAAAGAAACAAATGTTTTTTGCAAAACACCCATTGGGGAGGAGGAAACTGCAATGCCATTATTATGACTTAGACTATTGTTATTTTTTTTTGTCTCTTGGACTGCATTCCCATCCATAGTCAGCAGTACCATTCACAAATTTATGTTAAATTCCTAAAGAAGCATTCTTGCACTTGCTAGTAGATTGAAGAACCTCTATCAACGAGCCACCTAGTGGAATCTCTCATGTAATGAGTATCCAATTTTTGAGGCAATGCCTCTCCTCCTAATTAATTATGTTGCCTACTCTAAGACCCATTTGAGTATAATGATCATCATCATCACCATAATCATCATCACCATCATCATCATCATCATCATCATCATCATCATCATCATCATCATCATCATCATCATCATCATCATCATCATCATCATGGTCTCTAGACAGAGACACTTTTAGAGGGGAAAGTGATAACTTTCCATGAGGGGAGCTTCAATCTGTTGCAAAAAAATCTCAAGCCAATGGATTATCTTCTACCAAGTCAAAGTTACTTTTACCTTCAACAATAGGTTTATGGAGCCCAACGAAACCAAATACACTTTTACGGGAATTGTGTTATCGGAATGATGAGGTAGCTAAAAAATTATTGAAAAAAACTTATTATATGCCAAAGAGGCTATGATGTGTAAACAATGGTGGTACTCATTATGGAGTCTGAAATGTAGTATGAATGTGACCTATATTTGGTATTATGATGCAGTATTAGTGTGTAGGGTATGTAGTGTATATCTTTTAACTACAACTCGTATACATGAATTCATGATTTTGTGTTAAAGGCAAGCATAGATAATGTTACAAAACATAATTTACATTCTTAACATTCTCAACCTGTGACATAAATGAATTGGATCCCATGTAAACCTAGTTTTATATTTGTATCAGTAAGCAAGTAATCATTCTCATGAGAAGGAAAGTAACAATGTTTACTCTTATTTATTTGTGGTTCTGTCGCACAATCAAAGAAAATTGTTTTGGAAATAATATAGTTTTGACATCCCTTTTCAAATTTCTTATATATTCAAAAAACTATTTTTGGAAAGAAATAATAGAATATTATTCATGATATCTCCTTTGTATGGTGTCTTTTTTAAATGGGTAGGTTGATCATGTAATCAAATTTAGCGTTGGCAAGTCCAAAGGCAAAGTTTACAAATTTTTAATCTTTCATGGTAGAAAAAGATACCTAAGTTTTAATCTGAGTCTTCTAATCATCTCAAAAGACGTTGAAAGAGAAACAAATACACCCATAAATATAAATTCAATTTTTTATTATCAAAATAGCTTCCTTTTTTTAGGATTGAGCAGATGTGCCCT
The DNA here is from genome assembly GCA_000404065.3 of Pinus taeda. Taxonomy (NCBI): domain Eukaryota; kingdom Viridiplantae; phylum Streptophyta; class Pinopsida; order Pinales; family Pinaceae; genus Pinus; species Pinus taeda. Next base: position 167,706 of record APFE031564382.1, read on the forward strand.
ACACCTATCTGGGGTTATCACAAATTGTAGTCAGATTTATAATGCTTGAATTAGAAGCTTTAGGATAAATATGTTGTGAGTGGGCAATGTCTATTCTGTTAAAGTTTCCCAGGACATGCATGTGGCCTCAGGTTGAATCATAATCATAAGCACAAGTGGCCAAAAGGAGAAAACATGTCACCAGGGAGACTTGAACCCTGGCCAAGGGTGGTCTATGCTAACACCCTACTTTCACTAACTATGAAAGACCCCACTGACGACATTCTAATGGTTTTTATTACTACACAATCATGTATTATTACATTTTTCTAATTTTATTTATTTCAAAAACTAAAACATATCAAGGCCTTGTTCCGTTGTCTGAAATCCAAGCACTAGTCCTATCAATAATAGCCTAGCTGGAGTATCTTAAAACTAAACATCCAAAACATATTGGTTCCTTGGACAATGATAAATATTGAGCTTGGAGATTTATTTATGGAGCCTATAATGGAACCAAAGCACATGTGGGATGAGGTGATTTATTTTTTTCTGAGGCCCACCACATTAATTTCCAGAAAGGTCCATACAGAATAAAAATCACTGGGTTGAAATGTAATTGCTAGCTATACCTTTCAGAATTGCAATAGAAAGGGGTATTTCTTCTCTACAGGTGTTTGGTGATTCAAAAATGGTCATTTTATGGGTGTCATGAAATTAGAGGCTTAAAAACCTTACTTTGCAGACATGTTGTCATAAAATCCATGGAAATATTAAAGAATTCACTTACTTAGCAAGAGTATTAATCACCATAGAAATATTAAACAAACATGTTGTAGATATTTTCACTATCTGAAGGATAGTTGGAATAAATCTAAGATCCTTATCGAAGGCTATGTTATGCTAATAAGCTTCTCCTATGATAATGTTTAAGCACCTACCATATAATAGGCAAAACACCATTGCAAGGAAAAGAAATTTGTTGCACCTAATAATCAAGCACAATAAACTCACTGACCTTGCAAGAGCATTAATCACCATGGAAATATTAACAAACAAGTTGTAGTATTTTTGCTAACTAAAGGATAGTTGAAAAACATCTAATGGACTCAAGAGGACTCAACAATTGGTTCATCTCTTCAAGGTCATGCATAGAAATTGGAAATGGTCCAATAACTTCTTAGACTATGCTTCTATAGAGGTAGGTTGAAATTGTGTGTGAGAAGGTGAAAACCTTGCTAGAAATGAAGTTTGATTATTCCAAGTAAGGTCCTTCATTTTATAAAATGATTCAGAATTTTCATCCAAAGGTCCTCCAAAATGACATTGGCTACCATAAACGTACTTCTGAGTTGAAATGTTGACTTAACAAAACAAAAAATAAGAAACAACAAAACAAACCAAAAAGAGTTTGAAGAAAGCCTGAAGCAAGCCCAACAAAACCATATTGTGAGCGCTTTGATTTATGCCAACTCTTCTCAATCCAAGATAGTTATGATGACCTTTGTGATGAATGCTTTCGTGTAGTTGCGGGTGAAAAGGAAAATGTGATAGATATTAATGTTGGGAGAAAAAGGACTATTGAAAAGGGGATGTCAAAGAAGCAATCATTATGGGATACTGGGGATCTCACTAAATGCTTAAAAGGGAATAAAGATGTTGATATTAAGTGTGTTGCAAATGTTTCCTACACAGGTGGCCATGGGGGCTTGGGAATATTTCTAATTCATGGTTCTATCTTTTATCATAGGATTACTAATATAGGCCTTTCCACTATTAGCCTTGGAATCTTGGGAACTTCCCATTAGTTGGTGATTCAGAGTTAGTTGCAATAGAAAATGGATGCAAGTTATTGGAGAAACTTGATTTGTGCAAGTGCTCATGGATCATAGACAAATTTGTTGGTTTAAATTATCCAACCTTATTAGCCTTTAATCTAGAATCACGTCCCTAGGTGAAAAATAAGTCTCCAAAAGCAATTGGACAGAAGTGTGTCTAACCATTGAGATATTTTGAATACCAAAACATTGATGAAGTTAAAGTTAAAGGCTCTTATAATATTGACTGATATTACTCTTGGTGCAATTGCAATGGGTCATTATGGTAAGTTTCTCACTGATTGTGCCTTGAAAACCTAGTTATTGTCATAGAGCAGGGCTTCTTGACCATGGGGAATACAATGGGTTTACAGAAGATGAAACATATTTCAGTTACTTCTGGTCGAGGATTAACATATGTGATTATTGAGGTATTTGGAAAAAGTTGTGTAAATTTGAAGCACATAATCATTGTAAAGTACAAGTCATTAACCGACGAGGGCTTGAGAGCATTTACACGTCACCATATCACTCGAAATTTTCCAAATAACATGTGGTATAATAGATGTGGTTTCTAATTGTTTTGGATCAGGTGGTTTCTTCTATGTGAGCTATGATCTCTTTAGTAGTTTTCTTCAAGGTTTTGTTGGGATTTGCAAGGGATTTGATTTATGCCAACTCTTCTCAAGTGTGCACGAGTGAAGTTCCATGTTTATGGGTGAAGGTTCAAATCATCTTTTTTCTTATCCATTCTTGTACCGAATCCTTTCGTGGTAGAGCTTTTAAGGAATCCCTCTTTGGAATTGGACCTTTTGATTTATTGTATTCGGCCTTGATTCTGGCTCTAGAAAAAATGTCAGAATAAGGTATGACTAATTTGTTGTGCAAGGGAATAGAGTTCTAACTACAAAGCGCAAGGACAAAGGGAAGGTCGAATCTGGGTATCGTAGAAATAGTGCATATAAAAAGTTTTTTAATTGCGTTTAAGGGTAAGGTTTTAGAGCCGAACCTCCCTTTTCTTTACCATTGTCGCATAGGTTTCATATGGAAAGGATTTATATTTCCCTGTCGAGTGCTTTATATGATGTTCTACTATATGTTGCAATGCGGAAAAAAAATGTTGAATATATTATACCAAGGTCTGTATTATATATATGATTGAATCTAGGGAGCGACGTAAGGTTATATATATTTCATATGAAATGTTTCATATCACTGCTATTTGAACTGCAGTGTTATTTGAGCAGCATTCACGAGTTGAGAGAAGGGGCACCGCATGAAAGCCATAGGCCCTAGGCATGGCACCGACCCATGAACCTTAAGGCCATAGTTATCAATAGTGGATAGGGCCACATTATGGTGTGCCCAGTTCATACAAATGTGGTAGAGGGCATACGTTATGTAACATGCATGAACCTCATTTGGTAACGGAAAATAAAACGTTAATTAGAACCATGCAAGAAGGGAACCATGAATGCGTACCCCCCTAGTATATGTGGGTGGTATATATTTGGATTACATATTACTCTTTTAATTTTTTTTAGTGTAAAATATGCATGATGAGGTCTTGTCAAATAGAGAATCTTAATGTGTACAATTGTAAAGACTTAGAAAGTGAAAAAAAATAATGAAATTTCTATGGCCAAGCATGGCAAGAAACAATCATGCTTTGTTGGAGGTGAACATGTACCGGTCAAGAAATTTAGAGGGCTTCAAGGAATGATAGAAGCAAATGAACTACCCTCCATTATGAAATCTGAGGAGGGTTTGCAATTAGGTGATAGAGGTGAATGCACTCTTGTCACAAGGTTCAAAAAACTCAAGAGAGTTGGTAAATCCAATAGATCAGAACAATATAAAACTAGTGAAATGTTCACATGTTTATAAGAGAAAAACACTTCATTTCTAGATATAAACCCTACCATCCCTAGTGATAATGGGAAATGTAGAGCTTCTATACATGGTGGATCTCTTGATCCACTACAAAAAAAGGGGAACTGCTAGAAATGCCAAGCATGCTGACGTATTGCCCAAACCTCTTTTAAAAAGTTAAATTTTAGATCACAAAGAAAACTCTCATGGAAAGATAACTAATTTATTGAAGTTAAGTGAAAATGAATATGAAGAGGATGAAAATGAGAGCAACAATGAGGGATAAATTTTAGGTGGATTTATTATGGATGACAATTCAGTATCAAAGACAAATGCAGAAAGTTCAAGTGAATTGAAGGGAAATAACTCTAGCAAATTAGACTTCGAAAATCAAGTTTGGAAATCTCAATGATAGAGTGATCCAAACCTAGAGGATCTAGATTAAACCTTAAAAAGGATGAGGAGATAGACAAAAAAACATTTTGAGTTGGAAATATGAAGATGACATGCATGTTGCATTTGGAAAGGATACTCTGCTTTGTATGGGGGCCATTTGTGCATTGTACTGACAACAAACAAATGAAGAGAAATGTGGGAAAACTTATTTCTATCAAAACCTCCATGGATTTGACAAGTTATATGCATTGAGATTAGCCTACAACACCCTAGAGGATGTGAAATTGGAGGACTTATCACAATCGAGACAAGATAGGCCAAGATAGAGACCTATGAGGAATGTTAGATTCAGTGGCATAGAGGAGTGAGTTCATTGCATTGGTGACAATATTCACCATTATTTCACCTAGGTAGAAGATAGGTTGATTCAAAATGGTGACATTTAAAAGGATATCCAAATGTATTGATCAAAGCACACAAAGTATTTGCGTGAGTTGCTTGCATCACTTTTAGCTCAAATTCAAGATTTCCTCTATAGGGAAATGATTTCAAAGAGATTCAAAGAATAGGTGGGCTAGTGCATCATTTTTGAACCATCCTTTCCTAAATGAAGGTCTCTCTACAATGGAGGAAGAGAAGGCCATTATAGATTTGGGGTTCCAAAACAAAGTTTTTGGATTCTAGTATGAAATTATTTATCTTCTTAGACTACATTATCCTTCAGCGTCCCAAGCCCAACAAGGAAAATAATAGAGGTGAATAGGTCAAATAGGTCAGTTGAGCACTGCCCAAGGCCTATGTGGATGTAAGTGTATTAAATTTGAATAGGATTCTGCAATTTAAGAATGGGGTTCTAACATAGAGCTAAATATTAGGAAGTGTCTATTGCTATGATTGATGTGCTAGCATAATCAATGTAGAGCCAAATCTCCTTGATCAATGACATTTTGACTAGATGACAATGATCTCTTACAACTTTATCCCTTATCTTCATACCATTACTTTTCAAGTTGGTGAGAATGATGTTATCCTTGATTTTAGCCATATATAAAATTTTGGAAGATTGATTAAATTTCATTTTCCACATTTCCTACCATAACAAGAATGGGCTTATCAAAATTAAAAGAAAAATTTAGAGGCCAGTCCTTAGCACAGAGGTTACTGAGTGAAAGTTGTGTTCAATTCAATGCATTGTGTTCTTTGTATTTAGAAATACAGTTTGAAAATTTGCATATAATAGAAATACAAGGAGGTTTATTGTTAGTGATAATAAGACAATGGGTAGAAACACTTCTTTGGACTAGGTATATATGCACAGAGACAGTTGGTAAAAGAAACCTCTAATTTTTCCAACAAAAAAATCCTAGATACACAATTAAAGATGAACAAGATAAGATCCCTTTTCTTTAATCCCCAATGAAAGAACCCATTACTAAAAAAGGATATAGAAATAGTAACAAAACATTGTCAACTCCATTTGACATCAAGAAAAATGAACAATGATCTAATTATTTTTAAACAATAAATTAATGGAAATGGAATGAGATGATTTTTGGCAAGGGTACCTTATAATTCGCTTCTTGTGAGTGTTATAGCGACATAAAAAAAGAGTACTAAATCTTATCATGTAATTTGTTTATCTAGATATGAATTAAACATCAATAACAAATCTGTGATCAAAACAAGGAACTATGTCAAGTTGAGATACCAAGGAAAGAAAATAAATGAATAGAGATACATTAATCTTGAGAGTAGAGAGACATACTAGTTTTGTTTATTAGAGAGGGATGTTCCTCATCATTATTGATAATTGATCATCATTATTAAATCCAAATTAACTATAATAACCATTGTAAATGAAAAAGTAAACCCTCTATCTTTATTTCTAGAGATCATAATTTCCCTGTACCATTATAAATGTAACATATGAAAATTGAATCCGTAGATTTAATCATTATGAATATAAATCTATGTTGGAAACCTTTGAACACTACTGAGAAGGGGAGATGAATCAATAGTGTGACTTATTTACAATTTTTTTCTTTTATTTACTTTTACTAAATCACACACTTGTTAGTAGCTTCACATACATAAGAAAGTAAATGATGAACATGTAGACATTAAAGCAGCATGAAATAAAATCAAACCATCAAATCACAACTATAAAAATCATCACCACACATGAGACAAAATATTTCTAGTGGAAACCCTTCTGGGAGAAAAACCACCCTTGTTGCTATTGCTCTGCTCTGAACCTCTATTATGTCAAGAAATTTGTCTTTTACATAGATGGTTGACTCTGATCATATTGGAGACTCAACCTCATATATAATAGGCATACACCAATCATCTCGGAGACTCGATTCTACTAATCAACTTGGAGGACTTTGTTCTCACATAGATCTATGGGCTACCATTCACTGAAAGCCACCACAATCAATGATCCTCTCCCAACTCTGATTGGATGGAGAAATTGTTCCTGTCAATGAAGCTTTGATATCACTACTCCACTCTCATGAATTCAATAATATACACTATGTGGACCTCATTTCATCTATTTTCAATTTGGATCCAAGACACTCTTCTCAACAAGAATTTAGCTCTAGAAATCCAAGTCTCGGCAACAAGACACCCTCAATAGATCAATCAAACACCACAAATAACATTCTCTCAACACCAGTAAATAGTGGCACAAATACAACTATCAATAATACAATCATCCAGTAGCAAAAAATCTACACCATATCCCTCAAATAAACTCTGCTACAATGACCATGAATCTGATCTAAAAATTAACGATTTGCTTCAAAATTCTACTACAACACTACCATTTACACTCACACATTGAAGCATCTATGCACACAACTAGGTCTAAAGCATATTTCCTCTATGAAACCTTCTCTAAATCACTCTCACACTCAACCAACCATCACATAGGTCCAAAGAGAAGAATATAAAACATTAGGTGTGAATTTCACTTTTGTCTTAGGATCAAAGATGCACAAATTTGATTAAACCAATCCACTATCCCCATTACTTGTGAACTAAATGTGTTCACATCATTAGAGGACCTTTTAAAAAGATTCCCAACCTTTACAAATTAATATAAAAGCCTATGGGAATTTCCAAGTCAAATTACACTCGATGTGCACAAGGAATCCGGAGGATTTTTCATGAAAAACCTCAACCACATGGAAAACTCTAGCTAATATTGGCAGAAACCACATGGACATGATTTTCTGCCAATGATTGGAGCCTTTCATCCTCTCCCATAGGTTTGCATGCCACTGGTTAAGGAAAAACCTAAGTAAAAACATCAAACCTCTTCCAGTTTTTTGGTCACCTTCTCCAACTCTTGTACATGCCTCCAAACCTCTTTCATATCTAGTAACATATTTTCAAATTGATAAAACAAGTATCCCAAGTGCCACTATCAAATTTGACCTAAAGGCCAACAAAAAAGAGTTGGGAAGAGTGTCAACAAGTCCTATACTCTCCACAAACATCTCCACAAGTTGAAACATCTCTTAGTAGACTCGTAACACCTTTGCATCATCATCATCATCAACATCATGAGGCCAACCATCACTGATGCAAGTAATTTCCATGAACAAAAGCATGAAGAATTAGATGAATACCTAGTATGCCAACACAATAGGTGTGGCAAACAACATGGAAAATTGAGCAACCATCTCCAATACTTATAATAGCAACATCCACCTGTAGTAGCATCTTCAATGCCTCCAACCAATGCACATGCCAACACATGTCAACACAATGAAACATGTCCATGATGACCATACTACCATCAATCTATCTCATAAAACGCTGACATTAAATGTTGACATCAATTCCAACATCACCATCTCAATGTTAACTCAGTCAACTACAACTATGCTATAAGAAAAGCATCGAAACATTAGCTAGTCTACATAGGGTTGACATCAATGCCAACATGAACTAGCTACCATCATGAAACCAATGTCAAACATCATATAGCTAGAACCATGCACACCATAATGCCAACAATCTCCCCCTTTGGCATTGATGGCAACCACACACAAAATCTAGACCAACATCCTCTATCACTTCCCATTTGACATCAATGGAAAAGGGTCAACTCCATCTAAAAAGATAGTAAGAACTAAAGCACAAACTTATAGAAATTGATCTCTACATGGATGAGAAATAGCCCATATCAAGAAACATCCATGCCTCTCAAATTGATAGCAAAAAGTAGCATATAATAACCAATCATCATTAAGAACAACATATCTAATCAACAACCTCTGGCAACAACAATAATATCCACATGAGGCAATCACACAAGCATCTATTAACATCATCATGAGGCCAACCATCATTGATGCAAATAATTTCCATGAATAAAAGAATGAGGAGTTAGATGAAGACCTATTATGCCAACTTAATAGGTGTGGAAAACAACATGGAAAATTGAGAAACCCTCTCCAATACTTGTAATAGCAACATCTACCTATATTAGCATATCCAATGCCTTCAATCAATGCACATGCCAACACATGTCAACACAAGGAAACACCTCCATGATGACCATACTACCATCAATCTATCTCATCAAAGGCTGACAATAAAGGTTGACATCAATGCCAACTTCACCATCGCAATGTCAACTCAACCAACTACAACCATGCTACAAGGAAAGCATAGAAACATCGGCTAGTCTACATAAGGTTGACATCAATTCCAACATGAGCTAGATACTATCATGAAATCAATGCTAAATATCAGCTATCTGGAACCATGCGCACCATAATGCCAACAATATCCCCCTTTGGCATTGATGGTAACCACACACAAAATCCATACCAAAATCCTCTATCACTCCCCTTTTGACATTAATGGAAAAGGGTCAACTCCATCTAAATAGATAGTAAGCACTAAAGCACAAACATTGTAGCAATTGATCTTTACATGGATGATAAATAATCCATATCAACCAACACATGCCTCTCAAATCGATAGCAAAAAGTAGCATATAATAACCAATCATCATTAAGAACAACATATCCAACCAGGAACCTCTAGCAGCAACAACAATATCCACATGGGGCAATCACACAAGCATCTATCAACATCATCATAATAGAAACTATGAGAAAAATCAAGTATATGAAACAATATGCACATGAGGAACCAACCAACACTCCTCCACATGGCAACCTCATAGTAGCAAAATTAATGGCCATCATCAACCTCTCTGCTCATATAATGAGGTCAAGAACCACAACAGTCAAAGCATAGCATGAGACACATCATGAACACCTCCAAGTAGACCATAATTCTAACAATGGATGGCTAAAGTAAAAAATAGAAAATAAGTTGCTTCCCCTTAACACATGCCATCTCCAACCTATAATGAACCACTTCCGCTGAAAAAAATGCTTCTTTGTCATAAATAGAAGCACCATATGGACATAGACTACACATGACTATGACTAAGTGGCATATACATCATAAATAAATGGTTGTAGAAGTGACATGAGACCTCATCTATAACTCATATGACCATAACATGAATTCATGACTCATGACAAAAAGACTCAATGATAGTACACCATAAGTACATGGATTCATGAGCATTTTACATGGATATATCAATAAATACATGGATGTTATGATCATATCCTATGGACCAATGACTCAATGACATATCATAGTTGTTACAACATCATTAGCCCATACGTGTGGCTACAAAAAGACTCCTCCAAAACATGTCTACCATAAAAATGACTCAAACCACTAATGATTGGACTCTTCAACCAACATAAAATGATGAATCAATGATGAGCATATGGCTATAATAAACTACATATAATATCCCATACATGGCTGGTCCATGTATCATGTCATCCCTATCCATCTTGTGCCAATGAACTCCTTCTATGCATGGTTGTACCATCTTTTCAACCAATTTGTCAATGAAACCAAAATCATATATATGGATTTCACTCAGAAAACATATGTAAAACAATGACAAATAATTTTAGTGTAAAAACAATGTGGGAAATTTCAAATAACTCATGTAAATCTCATACCATGCATAGCTACCCCTAAGCTCAATATACATCCAAAAAGAATATAAATCTATGTTGTAAACCTTTGAGCACTAGTGCAATGGGGGAGGGAGGGGTAAATTAGTAATGTGAATTATTTACAATTTTTTCCTTTTATTTACTTTTAATGAATCACACACTTGTTAGAATATTCACATACATAAGAAAGTAAATGATGAATATGTAAACATATAAGCAACATGAACTAAAAGCAAACCATCAAATCACAACCATAAAAATCATCATCACACATGAGACACAATAGTTTTGGTGGAATCCCTTATGGGAGAAAAACCACCCTTGTTGTTGTTGCTCTACTTTGAATCTCTATTATGTCAAACAATTTGTCTTTTACATAGATGACAGACTCCGATCAGCTAGGAGACTCAACCTCATATACAATATGCCTACAACAATAAACCAAGAGACTTAATTCTACTTATCATCTAGGAAGAATCTGTTCTCACATATCTATGGACTACCATCTGCTAAAGGCCACCATGATCAATGATCCTCGCCCAACTTCGATTTGACTATCCAACTTCAATTGGATGGAGAAACTATTCCTTTCACTAAAGCTTTGATATCACTACTCAACTCTCACAAAGTTATTGCTCCTATACACTATGTAAACCTCATTTCATCTATTTTCAAACTGGATCCAAGACACTCTGCTCAACAAGAATTCAACTTCATAATCCAAGTCTCAACATCAATACACCCTCAATATATCAAACAAACACCATCAAATAGTGGCACAAATACAAACATCAAGAACACAATCATCAAGTAGCAAAAACTCTACTCCATATCCCTCAAATAGACTTGGTTACAACAACCATGAATCTGATCTAAAAATTGATGCTCTGCTTTAGAATTATACTACAATACTACCATATAAACTCACACACTGAAGCATATATGATCACATCTAGTTATGAAGCATATTTCCTCTATGCATCCTTCTCTAATTCACTCTCACACTCAACCAACCATCTTAGAGGTCCAAAGTGAAGAATATAAAACATTAGGGGAGAATTTCACTTTTGGCCTAGGATAAAAGCTGCACAAGTTTGAAAAAATCAATCCACTATCCCCACTACTTGTGCACTAAAGCTATTCACATCATTGGAGTACCTTTTTAACACATTCCCAACCTTTACAAATTAATCTAAAATCCTCTGGGAATTTCCAAGTCAAATTACACCTGATGTGCACGAGGAATCCAGTGGATTTTTCATGAAAAAACTCAACTTAATAGATAACTCTAGCTAACTCGACTACAATTAGTAGGATAAGCTTGTATTCCAATAGCTAGAGCCTTTCAACTGCTCCCACAAGTTTGCATGCCATGGTTTGAGGAAAAACCTAAGTAAAAACAATAAACCTTAGCCCATAACCTCTTCTAGCTATTTGGTCACATTCTCTAGCTCCTATACATGCCTCCAAACCTTTGTCATAGCTAGTAACACCTCTACAAATGGATAAAACAAGTCTCCCAAGTGCCACCACCAAATTTGACCTAAAGGCCAACAAACAATAGTTGGAAAGAGTGCCAATAGGTCCTCTACTCTCCACAATATGCAACACCTCTAAATAGTCCTATAACATCTCTACAATATCATCATCATCATCATGGTGCCAGCCATCACTGCTGCAAGTTATCTCCATGAATACAAGCATGAAGACTTAGATGGAGACCTTGTATGCTAACTCAACAAGTGTTGCAAACAACATGGACACTTGAGCAACCATCTCCAATGCTTGTAGTAGCAACATCCACCTGTAGTAGCATCTCTATTTCCTCCAATCAATGTGCATGTTAACACATTTCAACACAAGGAAACACGTCCATGATCACCATACTAACATCAAACCTCCTCATAAAAGGCTAACATCAAAGGTTGACATAAATGCCAACATCACCATCTCAATGTCAACTCAATTAGTTTCAATGATGCTACAAGGAAAGCATACAAACTTTAGCTATTATACATAGGGTTGACATCAATTCCAACATGAGTTATATGCCATCATGAAACTAATGCCAACCATCAATTATTTGGAACCATGCACACCATAATTCCAACTATTTACAACTAATGTTTACTATACTACACCTCAGAGAAGTTATGAACCAATACTCTAAATCTAGAGGGGGGCGAAGGAGAAGAACCAAGAAGGCATGAAATTTTTAGTAGGAATAGGATCCAAATTCTTGAAACATGTCAATCCAAGACTCTTTGACAAAAAATCATATAAAAATGCACTAATAATCTAACTTGAGCTAGCTAATCTAACACTAAAGCATAGTGCAAACATCTTGGAGCTTAAACAAACTAAATAGAGATGGCATGAAACAGACCAATATAAATGTGAGAAGTTAAAAATGGCTCTACCAGTCGTCTTGTTTGTGCTAACTTAAAGTTCAAACAAAATAATAGAGATTTTATGAAATAAACCAACACAAATGTACTAAAATGTTACACATGGTTTCAACTAGTCTTCTTATTTATGTTATGGCAGTCTGTGCAAAGCACTTCATGGAGCTAAGGAGAAGCCTCATTTTTCATCCCCTTTGTGTGCTTCAACATTGGTTGCATGGGCTTGGGATCCCTTTAGGCCAATTCTAGGTGGGGCCACATCAAATTTAGGTGGAAGCAAAACACCAAATTCCATAAGAGGATGGATTATGTTTAGCATTCCAATTTCCAAATACCTCAAATTATTGAGAGTCATTGAGCCTTCACTACTAAAACTTGTATGAAGTTTCCAAATTATATCCCAAGATATCTTATGAAAAACCACCAAGAAACACACCTGCTCCGTATCCCAATAGCAAGCCACCTATTATAGACAAATAGGCATTCCTTAGTTTAGTTCGAACTCTTCCAAGTGAGATTGAACATAGAAAAATGAATCACATAACAACAAACATTGTATATGTGGTGTTCACTCAGATAACAAGGACTTCCTAAAGGTCACCCATCCCAAAACCTCTCTAGTTGTAGTTGGATGAACACTTGCTACCCCATTTGTAGATAATCCTAAAAAATGATATCTCATATGTTGTATTGCAAAATCCCCCCAAATTTTCATGATGTTTCCACATTGAATACCACACAAATTCTTGCACACATCTTAATTCCATAGGTTATACAAGGTTTTATGACTTATGGAAATGATAAGTGTGAAATCATAAATTTCATGTAATACAACATTATGAAAAATGCACAAATATTTTCAAAATATTAACAAAAAAAATAATGGACATTCTTTCATAAAAAATTTAAAACAAGGGAGTTCAATATCATCAAATATATGATAAACATGGTTTTCAATAACTACAGGCTAACCACTAATAATCCATAGAACAAATATTATAGCCAATTTTTTAATTATATTCTAGGTATTGGCATGCACAGTATACTAATTGAAATAATGTTTATCACCTTCCATAAACCAAATGGAAAAGGATGTGTGAAATTCAAGGCAATATTTAACATGTCCATAATTAATATCACGTTCATTATATTCCATTGCACAACATACGGCAAGCAATCTTTCTCTCTGCCATTATCATGATACTTAAGATGCAAATGGATTGTTATGATAAGTATCATAAAAATAAAAGCTTAAAAAGAAAATATATTTTTTGTCAAATAGAACAATATTTCCAAGTAAGCAACAAATTGAATGGCTGAATTTTACCCAAGGTGGAGGCAAAATATGAGCTTCAACTTGGGAAAGTTCGTCACTAAATTTGATACCAAATTCCTTTGCAAAAGGATCCTCATGATATGCATTTTGATAAACAATCTACAAATAAACTTTTTAATCTTAGTAACTGATCCAGGTGGATATTGGTGGCCACCCGCCTATTCTACTTGGACCCCCACCATTGTTTCTTTCAGTTTTTCAGTTTCCTTATTTGTAGCACAATTTACTATTTTTGGTAGTTTTTCAAGTCTTGAACTTCCAAAGCCATTTTGAGGCCCTAAACATCGTTTTTTTGGGAAAACTGGGACCAACATGGGTTATAGAATAATGTTAGTCATTCAAAATTTGTATTTCTCAGAAAGATATTTCTAACGAGGTATTGTGCGCGTCAAACGAAGATCTTATGCCAAAGTTACGACCTCGGGAAGTTGATGGACCAATTTTCCCAAATGGGGCCCATAGTTTGGTGCTTCATCTCTTAGGATTAGGTTTTTGGATGTTTAGGGTTTTCCATTATTTCTCAATGATAAATAGGCCTTTGAGCCTCATTGTAACACAATTCAGAGGCATGTAGCCACCACATCTTCTCTTGGAGATAAGCTACCATTGCCCGAGCTAGTCTTATTTCCATTCTATTTGTAAGCATATTTCAGTATTTGATATTAATGAAATGAAGTGTTGTTTCTGATGCATCTTTGTATTTATGGTTATATCTGTAATTTTTTGTGTTCCTTTTTAAATCCAGATCATTAACCATATAGATCATTTGGTAAATGCAAGCATAATGAAGCAGTCAAAGATTAATGCTACAACAAAATCCCAATACCATACTGACAAATTGATATAGTGTTCTACTCTTTTGGAAGTACAATATGATGATTCATCTATGTATTTTCAAATAATAAAAGGAGGAAAATCTAGATACATGATCACAATATTTTTTTCCATGTACACATGCCACGAGAAACCCCTAGAGACTTCACCACCTTCAGTGGGTGGTAACCAAGGTACACCATCGACATAGACAATAGTATACTTGACTTGGAAGGGACATCAAGTGTTGGCATATCAGATAAGCATGGGGACATGACCCCAATACCTATTATTTGTAATTCACAACATTTACCCAAGCATGCTAACCCATTGGGATACCTGAGCACAATAATATTATAACCTCATTAATATTACAACCTAGTCCAAATATTATGGGTGATAAGCCTACAAATATTTGCTAATGTAGAAATATATAATTTTGTAATTATATAATTTCTGTAAAGAGTAATCCAATATATTTAAAAATAGAAAAATCGCTTTCTCAGAAAAAAAGAACATGTAAAATGTACATCTTCTTCCCGTCGCATCCGTCTTTGGGACGATATAGTCACAGGGTTTCACTTCTCAGTGATTGATCAATTTGTCCCCTGCACCACCGATACGAAAAAATATTCTCGTAGAACCGATCCGAGAAGCTTGGTGGTATCAAGCCGCTTGTCCCTCCGGGGGCAAGGAGTTTCTATTCTATGGAGTTATGTAACTTACTATTTTCTCCTTGGCCTTAATTATTTATTGCTATCTTTAATATACGAGAGACACCGTTAGAGAAAGGCTTCCTAAAGTCATCCTAGACTTTAGGACGTTGGCATGCTACTTTCAACAAAGTCGTAATTTTCCTTTCATTCAATCAACTAGTTTACAAACTTGCCAAAATATACGAAATTAGAAGAACTAGCATATTAAAACCAATTCCTTTAGCCCAAATATTGTAATGGCATTTCATGCTTTACATTTGCTAAGCTCCAGGCCAATTTTTCAGAAATGCAGTTGAAATTTTATTTGCAAAGACCTAGGCATGCTCATCCATCAAGCAGACCAAATATGAAGAAATTGACTCTTCATAACTATTAGGAAAGCTTGTCCCTTAGATCCAACCATTTATGTAATAATTGTTGCAACCTTAAGCTATCTATGTAATGGAACAACCAGGGATTGAATAAACGCATCCCTCTTCCTAAAATATGGCTCTGGAAAATTACTGCATGGAAACTTTGCATATCACTATTTCTAGCCATCCTTAACAACTAGATGCTAATGAAAAACATAATGGAGTGTATCTATATTTTTTGTGAAGACTTGGGATGTACAATATAGAGGGAAAAAAAACCCAATGCTATAGAGAGAACCAAATGATATCCAAACTTTATTATGGTATAAAGATGCACTTGAATTCATCCTTTCAAATGTATTGGGATCCCCTTTTCTTTTCAAACCTCCACCAATGAACTCCATCTTGTTAACATTTAAACAATTAAGACGAAAATTGACAAATGGATCACAAAGCTAATTTCCTCTGGTTTCCTAATTCCAAGTATGCAATAAAGTGTTGGTCGTGAACCATGCCTACTATTCCTCACAATGTCCCCCTTCTTTAAATTCTTAGCAAATGTTGGAGATTCTTACAGGGCAATTCAAAAGGTAGCAGAGGTTTTCATAGAGTCAAAATTATATTGCATACCCAAGGGGTGGGGAAGAATGGATTTCAAACCATTCCAAATCTTTCAAGAAACATAAGGCCATCAATGGGGCTATAGATGGCTCTTTTCTAAGCCTATCTTGAATGTCAAACTCAACAAGATTTGGAGGCTCAAATCCAAGCTGAGGCATGGCTATTCAAACTTCGAACAGCATGGAAGCCTTTCATTGAACCCATGATGACTTCCTATGCTTGGTATTTGGCCTTGTGTGACCTAGCCTTTGGCCAGAAGCTTTAATATCTAGGTGTAGCCCATCCCAAGTGCTTGATTTATGAAAAAAAGTAAATAATAAAACAACCATTATGGTTTTTTGAATTTCCCAAGTCGATGTGGTGACAATTAATTACAATATAATTCCTCCTCTTCATATGGAAACAAAAAAAAGTGTATATTCAAAAACATTCATCTTAACAAAAGGATTACATGGTATAATGGTGCCATGACCTATGCAAACTTACATTTGTAGTTTACATCCTATAAGGTCAAAATGGAGATCCTACACTAAGCCAACTACTTAAGTTTTGGGGTGATGTGCTCGACACCATGAGAAGGAAATTACTCTCTAACTCCCCAACTTTCTTTGTCCACTCCCACATATATGAAAGGCATCTCAGACACCATGTTATCCAATAGTTTAAATAAGTGAAATAGCTATCCTCCTCTGCTTTTTCAACAAAATAAAATTTTCATGATGCTAGCACTAGATATTTTATATGTTGGGAAGCCTCTTCCACCTAATAAAGGAAATAATGTGAAAGAAGTTATCATCATAGACCCTAAGAATACCATGGAAGGTTGAATACCAACCCCAAATACAAGGATGACCCTCCTCTTGACATGATAATAATCCTTATTAATTGATGACTTATAGACTCTTATATGCAATCCAAATAGCCTACATTTTGATTCTGAAGTTTATTGTAGGTTGTATTGTAACTTTTGTTGTAGCCTCGATGTCAGTTTTTTACTTCAACTAAGAATTCGCTAGGCTACCAATCTAAAGACTCCGCATTTTGTGGGCGTAGAGTGTGTAGTTTGTTAAAGAGTCATAGGGCATTCTGCCCTTATTTTGTTATTGTAATTTCGGTTGTAGAAGATCTACCCATAGTCTGCAGACCATGGGATTGTATAAATAGAGCGAGGCTCTAAGTAGTTAATAGAATCTAATCGAAGATGAAGAACATATGATGTATGTAAGATAAATCTGAAGTGTAAAGTCTAGTTTTGGGTCGTAGAGTAAGAATAGTCTTTGCAACTAAGTGTGCAGAGGCCTAGTAGTTCGCAGTTGAGTGCGCGGACCCCTACAGCTGAGTGCGCAGGGCAAGTCAAGTCTATAAATAGTTGGAAGTATTAATAAAGAGAAGTTCCTACCATTTCTATGTATTTATTTCCTGTTTATGCATCTATTATCTTGGGTATAAATTTCACGTCTAATGCTTATATGATGCACAAATGTGTATACTTGTATTGATTAAGTGAATGCAAGTAGGAAGATCTATTTACATGAAGATAATTAAGATTTGTCACTAAGATAAGTAAGATACTTATTCTAGTTCAGAAAATAGCATAGTTTGCTACTGTAGCAGCGCTAAAAGACTTAAGCCCCTAGTTAGGGTTGCTTGAAAGTCAATTATAACAAACCGTGAAGGTACTAAAGGGTAGAACAGTGTGCGAAGTGACCTGCAGGAAGGCAGGTCTAGTTGGACTAAACAAACATCACATACATCTCAAGGGTGCGGAAACTTGGTTCCAACATCCCCCCATACTGCTTCGGGTGAGACTTGAGTCCCTGCTCCGTGGGATGATGCCAAAAGGGCTAGTAGTGTAAGGATTTGTTTGGCTAAATAACTTTGAACTTGGGTCAAGACCCCATAAGCCAACAAATGGTTCTATTGTCAAGACTGGACTGCGCATAAGATATGTGTGATGTTGTATCATTGGAATCCAACTAAGAAAGAAATCGAAGGCTGGTTGGACCAAAGAATTCAGGAGTTTGTGGCACAGGAGAATAGAAACCCGCGATTGTCAAAAGAAGAGTGGCTAGGTAGCTACCTATATACAGAGATCCACGAAATATTTTTCGTGTCCTTCCCTACTGAGCTATATGAGTGGATCGCAAAGCTAGAATATAGCCAAGGAAGGTTGAAACTTGACGATCCTATTGTGTGGACCCCAGAGCTAGTGTGAAGGTTGGAAGCGTCGAAGGATAAGATCGTATGAGCCATTGATCATTGGCTCGATCGGATTATAGGAGGATTTGTTACTGAGTTCATGGTTGACACCTCAGTTAGCTATAGAGAGGCAGAGTGACGCTTTCTCAAAGGACCACAAGGTAAGTACATAAATTCTTTGAATACTTGGATTAAAATGTTGTTGTGCAAAACGTGGGTTATGTAGTTACCTTAATGTGTGGGGCTACATGAAGCAGAAAGGTTTACAAGAACGATGGAAATAAGGGTCCAGAAAATAGCCCCTTGATTTCACCTCCACGAGGGGACGAGGAAGAGCTCGCGAAGTTCTCTCCGCGAAGTTCTATTTAGATAATAAGACAAAGAATTCCGTGAATACCACCTCCACCCACACCACCACTGACTTCACTACGATCACCTCCATCTTCACCCATACCAACTCCACCACCATCGCAATTCAATATGGCCAGCATAATGAAGTTGCATGTGTTCAAAGGTTTGGGAAATGAGGATCCAGACCAATTCTAGTTCGTTGTAAGGGTTGTATGGGAAGTGCAAGGCGTTACAGATGATCATATCAAGAGAGCGACATTGGTTAGCACCCTGCAAGATCGTGCGCTGACCTGGTATATTAAGTATTCCAGTGATAACCCAAATGCAAGGGTCGCAGATATTCAAACATCACTAAATAGATAATTTAGAAGGCCTAAGTCTGAAGTGCAGTTAGTCATTGGATTTAAAGAGATTACGATGCTACCAAATGAGACTCCTTGGGAGCTAGATCAGAGGCTGAAATGTATGATTCGCGAAGCCAATATGATTCTGACAGATGGACAACATCTTGAGTGGTTTGTAGCTTTGCTACTACCACATTTAAGGAGTGCATTATCACAACAGAAGATAACAACTCAGGCAGAGGCTTTGGAGATTGACATGAGGCTTCATGAGACCCCGATGCGGGATCCTAACCTAGGAGTTCAACAGATCCACACGCAGCTGAAGAATATGTGCCCTGAGATGCAAAGTTTGAAACAAGACAGGACGGTTCGGCTAGAAGTGTGCAAATAAGTATGGTGTGTAAAATGCAAGGGTCAAGGTCATGACAAAGACCACTACCTGGTTTTTACGAATTACCTCATAGGAGGAGGATCGATGCCTTTAAGGCTGGAAGCTCAAGTAGGACCTAGTGTGGTGCCTGCTTTGTGGTGTGTGATCTGTCAAATAGCTGGAAAACCTGCCACAGACAATTGTCACTTGTTACAGAAGTATACGCAAACTTTGCAACAATTTTTCTGCAACTTTTGTAGGTCGGTGGGACATGACAAGCATACTTGCAGAAGTTATGAGTTGATGATGGATAGAATGCCCACTTACAGATTTCAGGCCAAAACATAGCCCCTTGACCAGAATGAAGCAATGATGTGAACAAGATTTAAGGGGCATGGACAAGGCCAAGGTGGAGGAGGAGTTGGTAGAGGTCGCAGACAGTTGATTTGCTATAATTGTGGAGGGCCAAGACACTATGTTTGCGATTGCATGAATCCAATGTGCCCGTCGTGCAAATACTACACATTGTTTGATCATGAGATAAAATATTTTCCTATGCTGATAGCTAAGATACATGACAAAGGAGCACTACTGCCTCTCCTGACTCAGAACCTGCAGATGATGAGGTCTGAGCCATGCGAGGAAGACCCGAATGTAAACATTGTGCTCTGAAGTGGAATCATGACGAGAGATGACAAGGGAAAACAACCAGAAGATAGTACTTGGGTTCACAAAGCTCTAGCGAAGGAAGTTGAGTTTGATTTGGAGCGTGCTTGGGAAACCTTTAGGAAGCTAAGAAGAGCTTCGGTGATGCCTCTACTTCAGGAAGCAAAGATAAACCAGAGCCGAAAATGGACCCATCCGTGTTGACAACTTTCCTGAAACATGTATGAATTTATTATATGATAGTAAGGTTGTGAAAGGGTTATAGGAACTCATCAATAGATGCACTGGGACCATGCTAGGAGAACCGCGTGTAGTCTGGAATATTGGAAAACATTAAACAAGGATGGGACGAAAAATGAGGCTAATCGTGCAGATCGAGGAATATGAAATGGATCAAGTCATTCTAGATTTGGGATCAAATGCGAATGTTTTTCCAAAACAAACATGGGAGCGAGTGGGGAGACCTGCGTTGCAATGGTCTCCAATTCAACCAAGGATGGCGAACCAGCAGAAAATAATACCCATGGGGTGGGTGACTGCAAGGAATAACTGTGGATATTGAGGGAGCAAGCGTGTTGGTAGATTTTGAAGTGATAGAGATTGTTGATGACAACAATCCCTACCCCGTGCTCTTAGAAACTAATTGGGCTACTGACATGAACGGGGTAATTAATTTGAAGAAGCAGAAAATGATCTTTGAGAAGAAGTCGCTACATATAATTGTACCCCTAGACCCTACTGAAGGATCGTGCTATACAGAACCGATTCGTGACTATGACAGCGATGATGATCTGGATTTCATCTATAAGACAACAATGCGAGACCAAGACTGGGTAAATCCCACTGCGGATGGACGGATTACATGGGAGCGTGAGAGCTCCTGTACTTTGGATTCTGATGAAGAAATAGAATGATGGCAGAATCGGTTACACGAAGTAATTACGTTGAATTGCAATATGATGACCAGGTTGTTGCACTGCATGTCGATAGAAGTAAGAGATCTTCCCATTTATGATGGTCTAAATGAGGTAGATACCTTCTTGGATGCATTCGAAAGGGAGGTGTTGGAAAAGCATTACTTCCAGGCCTTGGATTGGGTATCGCACGTTATGCCCGCAAGATGGTGGGGTATGCACAAAGGAAGCTTTGATGATTGGCGCGAATGTAGGAGAATGATGCGAGTATGATTTGGGAAGCCTAAGATGCGATTGACAGACAAGTATGATGGGTAGGATGATCTGCACATGCATCTGGCCAAGTGGACCCAGGGCTATGGAGAAAAGCCACAACCTAAGTGGGTGCACCTATTCTATCATACTTTAGATGTTATACGAATGAACTGGTATATAGAAACAGAGCTCCGCCACGAGACAGGTGAATGGGATATCATGCACGAAGGGTTCATGATGACCTTCAGTTTTGAGGATAGGTGGGACAGTATTGATGAAGCACTAAAAGAGGTAAAAGCAGCCATCTTTAGGATACCACAGGAGTTGATAGACTTGATTCAACCTGAATGGGCTACTCAGCTGAGTCGCGTGCTGGAATGTTATAATTTAACTATTGAATAAGAGGATGGAGATCAACAGAAAATTAACATTCCAAAGATGGAAGGCCACCGCGAGGTTCAAGGACCACAGATTGAGAACCCTGACATAACTGCGCCGGTGAAGACTAAGCAGGTGAATATTGGTATAGAGGCGGAGCCAAAATTCGCGAAGATCGGAGACTACTAGGATGACACGACAGTGGATAAGGTCACTGAATTAATTTGCAAATATCAGGACTTATTCCCCACCAAGTTTACCGATTTGAAAGGAATAATTGGAGATTTAGGGGTAATGAAGATCACATTAAAGCTCGATGTGAAGCCAGTTAAGGAGAAATCATACCGCTTAAACCCAAAATGCAAGGAGAAGGTCCACGTAGAACTAGACAAAATGCTCGCATCAAGCATCATTGAGCCTGTGGAAGAATCCAACTGGGTAAGCCCAATGGTGGTACAAGAAAAGAAGCAAAAGGACAAGATAAGAATATGCGTGGATCTCAGAAAATTGAATGACGCTTGTGTGCATGATCCATTCCCAACTCTATTTAGAGATGAAGTGTTGGACAATGTAGATGGTTAGGAAGCATATTCCTTCATTGATGGGTTCTCAAGGTACCACCAAATCAAAATCACGCTGGAGGATAGGAGAAAGACAACCTTCGTGACTGAGTGGGGTTGGTTTCAATATACTGTCATGTTTTTCGGGTTGAAGAACGTGCCAACCATCTTTTTGTGCATGGTTGTTGCGACATTTAAGAAATATATTCATAAGTTCTTAGAGGTTTATTTTGATGACTAGACTGTATTCAGGCTAGTTAAGCACCATGTAGCGAGCTTGTGCTTGATGCTGGATACCTGCCGAATATACCAAATCACACTCAATCTCAAGAAGTGTGTGTTTCTGGTTCATTTTGGGAACTTATTGTGGCACGTGGTTTGCAGACAAGGGTTGCTGGTAGAACTTGCGAAGACCGCAGTGATTCTAAACTTGGAAGCATCACGAAGTGTGAAACAGCCGCGTGCTACTCTAGGACATACAAGGTATTACAGAAAGTTTATCAAAGTTTATGCCCAAATCACCGCACCGATGGAAAAATTGTTGAAGAAGGATGTCATGTTCTGTTGGAACTATGACTGTAAGAAAAGCTTAGATATATTGAAAGAAAATATGGTTATTGCGCCGATTCTTGTCTTCTCGAACTAGAAGAAAGAGTTTCATGTCCATGTGGACGCGTTGTGTATAACGTTGGGGGCAGTACTAATACAGGAGGGAGGAGAAGGCTTGGATCACCCTATCATGTTTGCAAGTCACGGATTATCTAAAGCAGGAAAGAACTATTCCACTACTAAGCGCGAGGGGCTAGTTATGGTATATGCGCTCCATAAGTATCAACACTACTTCCTAGGAGGTCACTTTAAGATGTATACAGATTAGTCCGTGCTAAAATACCTGGTCAATAAGCCTGTGTTGGGGGGGTGCATCTGCAAATGGATTTTATTGTTTCAGGAATACAATTTTTAAGTTATTGTGAAGCCTGGACGATTGAATGTGGGCCCAGATCATCTATTGCGCATCAAGACAGGGGAAGAACCTACTAATTTGGAGTAAGGATTACTTGACGCGCAGCCCTTTGCTGTGCACGTAGTGGATGGACATTTTGAAGATATAATACACTTTCTTACACCTAGAACTACACCGGAAGGATACTTTGTCCAACAAAAGAAGGAATTAGTGGTGCGTGTGGTAGATTTCGCTGCCATTGCGAGGCATCTATACAAGATAGGTAATGATGAAATATTTCGAAGGTATGTACTTGAGTTTGAATGAAGCAGCATCCTCGCAGAAGCTCATGGGGCCGCCATGGGAGGACATTATGCAGGAAGAGCAACTGCGCGGAAAATTCTATGTGCAGGGTTGTGGTGGCCAACCCTTCATTAGGATTCAAAAGCATATTGCAAGGCATGTGATGTATGTCAAAGAATAGGTAATCCATCACAGAGGAATGAAATGCCTTTGAATCCACAAATGACGTTGCAGCCTTTTGAAAAATTGGCAATAGATTTTGTAGGACCGATTCAGACTCAAGGAAAGACAGGTGTGAGGTATATTATCACTACAATGGAGTACTTGACCCATTGGGAAGAAGCGCAGCTGGTAAAGGATTGCACAGGCATCACTACCACAAAGTTTCTGTTTGAACATGTACTGACGCATTTGGATGTCTGAAGATCTTGATGAGCGATTGTGGTACACACTTCCTGAATGAATCGATCAGTGCGTTGACAGAAGAGTTTCAGGTGTATCATCAAAAGAGCACACTATATCACCCACAAGCTAACAAGACAGCAAAAGCATTCAACAAAGTATTGGAAACCTCACTGACCAAGGTATGCAATGTGTAGCGAAGTGTTTGGGACCTACGTGTGCCTACAATATTATGGGCTTATTGGACGACATGCAAGAAACTAACGGATAGACACCTTTAAGGCTTGTCTATGGAGTGGAAGCTATAATGCCTATGAAATACATCATGCCTAGTCTGCGCATAGTGGTGCTCACAGGTATGAAGGATCGTGGAGCCCTGGAGGAGAGGCTCACACAGTTGGATGAGCTCGAAGAAGAACAATTTTTGGCTGGATTTCACCAGCAGGTCCAAAAGCAGCGCGAAAAGGCATGGCATGATCAACATATTAAGTTGTGCACATTTAAGGTGAATGATTTGGTGATGTTGTATGATAGTAAGTTTGATAAATTTCTAGGGAAGCTCATAATGCATTGGCTAGGACCGTATGTTATTAAGGAGATTACAGATGGTGTCACGATACAGTTGGTAAATTTAAATGGAGAACCCTTCCCAAGAAATGTGAATGGCAGTCGTTTGAAGCCATACACAGGTGGCCCGACCATCTAACTAGCCGACAGAAGCATAATCTTAGTGCTTCAGGCAGTTGAAAGGAGGCACGGGACTATAAACTACTCTGCCCAGGAACTACGCGTAGTAGCAAAGTGTCACAAGGTCTGTGACATCGCGAGGACCAATGCGCTGCCATGTGGGTCGGCCAGAAAGTGATCGTTAAAGTTACTATTAACGATGTGATGCTTGGTTTGAGACCAAATGGAGCAGGCGACAGGCATTTAAGGCGAATGTTATGGGCTAGATTCTTGAAAATCTGTCACCAATCTAGCATTAATGGACTGAATGTGGGGAGAATAGTCTAATTCAAATTCAAAAGGAGCTATAAATTACAAATGACTATCTAGAAAACAACACTTGGAAATTTGAGAAATAAGTTGTTGCACGCTAATATATTCATGAACCGAGACTTGTTTGATATTCTGAAGGCGAATTCATTACTTGAGCAATTACCAGAGACTTTGAGAGAACTGTGGAATCGCACTATGGCAGCACTCAAAGAAGTCATGGATACCAGAGAAATGACAATTGAGGAAGCCACGCAGGCAATTACAAAAGTGGAAGCCCCAAAGAGCATCAAGATAGTCGCTGAGATCCCTAAATCACCACGCATGCCAAGACCTAAGAAGGATAAGCATGCCATGATACCGGTGTGCATCTCACCTAGAAATCTACTAAGGGCCAAGCTCACAATGGAGGAAAAGGAATGATCCAAAATGGATCCTGAAACTCTCTAAGTCTTCATGAACTCTCTATAATTTATGCCAAAGATTAAAAAATCTTGTGAAGATCAAGTTTATCAGAGGAATCTTCATGACAGTTGCTAACTGCGATCAGTGCGAATCAACGGGGGTCGTCGATCAAGCACACAGAGCAACGGACCATGGTAATGCACGTTGTTGCGAATTAGAAAAGTCAGCGATGGTTTGAGTCAACAGGGGAGGAATCTGTTATGCGATTAGTGACAAGTCACTAATCGCATATTGCAAGGCAAACCCCTCGAAGAAGGAGAGCCACATGCGCCTGGACCCAAAAAATCATGAAATGCAGCGAAAAGTGTTTTGGTTCCATCCAAGGCGAGATTCCACACAAACCAACAAGATATCGGAAGGGCTTCGAGTGGTAAGCTATTTAGACCGAGTCCCGCCTGATGCCACATAGCAAGTGACACGTGTCCAGTAGAAGAAAGAGAAAACCACTCACATCAGATGGGTAAACGTCGAGCAAGTTATCTACCTGATATGTGTGATGACCATAGGATCTGGAGGGTCCAGATCAATGGTGGAAATGCAGCCCAATGGATGACCAGAATTGACAAAGTTATAAAGAAGATTGTGTGGGATTCTGAAGTCCGACGTGGGTGATGAGTTGGCAGAGATTCGTGTTTCACAGGCATTCTTGGAGTAAATGGAAATAACGGTCGTTTCAAACGATCGAGTGTTTTTGGTGAACCTGATGCACTCATCTGTTAAAGGAATAGGTGGCCACCTCCCTATAAGGCATTATGCAGTTACTATAACTGTTGAAAGAAAAGATTCAAACAAATAGAGGCAAGGAACCAGAAAGTCAAGAAGTGGAAATGAATAGTTAGGAAGTAGATTGGATTTAAAGCCACAGACTAACAGAGAGAGAGAGGGGGGCAGCCTAGGAAGCAGTAAACAAACCTAGAAGCAGAGAAACCAAAGCCAAGCTGACCTGAAGAAGTAAAGGTAGCAAGTGATCCAGGGTTACGATAAAGACAGAGAGAGTACTCCAGAGAGTCTGTGTACTCCAGAGAGACTTGGGGGATCCAAGTACAATCCTACTAATTGTATCTATTGTGTGAGACTCAAATTGAGCTCACTGTAATAGGTAGAGCCACCACAGGTTGGAGGTAGAGCTGTAGAGGCAAAGATCTCTAATAGACTTCTAAAGAGCCACGAGGCTGCAATGAAGTTGCAGCACAACAAGAGATCAAATGATTGAGCTGTGACTGGTTGTCTGAGGTGTGTCGAAGATAGGAGAAGCAGTTCCAGAGACAAATGTAGAATTCTGAGGGAGTTAGAGAAGCTAGAGGCTCAAGAAGCTCAGAGCATTGATTGAAGAGTCAAGTCCAGAGAAGCCTAGACCTGTCTGTAGAACAAGGATAGTCTGGGGTAAGATGGCATTCTAAGCCCATTGGTTCAGTTGTAAACCAATGGAGTTAAGTGTAGCACTTGTAAAAGAATTGAAGCCATAATCCCAGAGAGCCTAATCGAGTTGATTAGGGCTCAAGGAGACGTAGCCCAAGATATCAAAGTGAACTCCATATTATATTGTTGTCTTATGGGTTTGTTGAATTGCTACTTTATTTAATGTTATTTTTGTTTCACATCAACATAAGCAAATGAATATAAGCACTCAACAGTAAGAAACAAATACAAGCATACATCTATATTTTCAAGCATTTCTTAATTCCGCATTAGTTGATCATTAAGACTCGGGAGAATTTAAAGCTTTGGAAGTAGGAGAGGTTCTTGTAAGTTAGACAAGAAGCCTAAGAGCCCCATTTTCTGATCAGGTGGTATCAGAGCTTAAGATTGATTAACCCCACCTTCAAAGAAGGTTGTATCAGAATGCTTGATTGACAGGGCAAAGATTGCTTGTCTGAAAGGTGTTTGCACAGTCAAATATTGATTTCCTCATTGATTGGATGCTTGGTTGCAGACTGACTATTGTTTGAGTTTGCAGAGGTGAAGGGAAAGCTATTGCTAGCTCAATCCAGGAAGGACAAGAAGGAAGAAGGGCTAAAGGAATTCTTCTATCCCAAAGGACCTCAGGGAAATCCTTGAAGCACAAAAGGTCGTTGCAAGAGGTTACTGAATAAGCTCTTTAATAATCTTGTTTGAAGTTCTTTTGTGCACTTTGAAAATGACAACTTCTACAAGTGAGTTCTCAAATTCTTCTTGCTCCCCAAGTTCCTTTGATGGATACATGAAACAAGACTTGTCCACCTTGATGGATATGGTGAGAGAAATGTATGAGGATGGAAGGAAGATCAGCATACTTAGAGAGTAGTTGAATTCGTGGAGGAAGAGAAGCAGATGCTTTATGGAAAATTGCAGGAAATGGAGAGGCAACTTCATATTGCAAATATGAACCTAAAAAGGGTGCATGAGTTGGAATCACAACTCTTTGTTGCCAAAGAAGCCTTGGCCAAGTATCAGCTTGAAGAAGAGGTAAAACATTCCTGTTTGCCTTTAAATTCTTATGTGAATGCTTATATTGGTTCTTTTGAAAAAGATACCAGAGGAATAGGTTCCAAGCTAATGTCCAAGATGGGCTATGAAGGAAAAGGATTGGGCAAACATGCACAAGGTATTCTTGAGCCAATAATGGTTGAGGAAAGGCCTAAGTATTTTGGTCTTCGCTATGGATAGTCGTATGGAGAGAGTTCCAAAGCTACCATGAAGGCCATTGAAACAGTTCCAAAAAGGAGTTTCATTGCAGGTCCTCTACCTCAGAAGTGTGATGATTGTATTCAGGAGGAATGCAATAGCTCGAAACATCATTCACAGGATGTAGGAGTTCAGAAGCACACACTTGAACCAGAGAGTTGTGGAAACTCTGACAGCCTTGAAGAAAGTGATGGTGTTCCAAAGGGAACCACTTCTTCATTTTCTTCACGTCCTCATGAAGGTAATAAAGGTGAAATAGGCAGGTATAAATCTGGTTCTAAACACATTCCTTTTGATTTTGTAAAGCATGGGAAAAGAATGACATGTTCCTTTCGTGGTTTGGATAACCATTATGTTTCTAGATGTTGGAAGAGGATGGCCACATACGGGAAAATTTTGAAGGAAAAGAAGCAATCAGCCAAAGGTCCACGGGACAAGGCAAATTGTGATGTCAAAAGGATGCACATGTGTTGCACTTACTAGCATAAGCAAGGGCATATTGCTGAAAGGTTTTGGACTTTAAATCCAGCACTGCTTCCACCAAAGCTAAAGGAGAAGGTGGAAAAATAAAATGGCAAGGATGGAAATAAAGATTCCATGATTGATGTGTTTCAGGATGATTCACATATTGATGCTGATGTGCAAACAAAGGAGGGACCTTTGAAATGGATTGGTAAGAAATGGTTAGAATTCTTATCCAATTAAGACTGCATGTATATTGATGCATCTGCTTTGATTTCCTTGTGGAATAAATGCAAGTTGCGGGATCTTACCAAAATGGTAAATGGAAAGAAGTTGAGTAGGAAACTCACTTTGTTGTTGCAATAGTATGTTCGTTTCAGCTTCAAAAGTACAATGTACTTAAGCGAAAGTTGAAAGATGGAATGCATGCATGAGCATGAGATGCATGTGATGTTGGCTTGGGAGAAGTTAACTTGGTCTCCAAATTGGAGATAATGATGAAGTGTTTCATCTCTTGGAAAAGAGTCCTAAAAGTATTTTTCATACATGCTTGACTTGAAGAGTCATTTGTTGTAAAGGCATGCTTTATTGGTTGGTTATCTAGTCAATCATTTGTATGCATATATAAGACATGGAAGGGTTCACAAGATGTGAAATCCATTTCTTTGTTGAAGCGGGAGTTAGTCCATCCAGTTGTTGTCTGTATGCCCACTGTTGTTAACAGTTGTTGTTGGTAGCTTTTCAAACAGGCACAGATGAAAGTTTTGTGGAGCAGATGTACTTCACATTTGTTTGATCCACCTTGGATCAAGGATCAAGGCAAAGAAGTTCAAACTACCTTCTGTAAACTTTACAGCAGAAGTTCTACATGAAGTCAAGGAATAAAATAGTTCTTCCCGAGATGACCAACCCATCTAGGAAGGGAAGTGGTTAGAGATTTTCGTTCAGAGGCACTATGCAAAGGTAAGTGTAGGGAGGCTAAAAGAAGAGGGTGTTATTACTCTCATTTACTGCTCAGATTAGTATATCAGTCTTTTGGTGGACCAAAGGTTCTTTTAGTGGGAAGGCGTGATCCAAGATGGATCCTGAAACTCTCTAAGTCTTCATGAACTCTCTATAATTTATGCCAAAGATTAAAAAACCTTATGAAGATCAAGCTTATCAAAGGAATCCTCATGACAGTTGCTAATTGCGATCAGCGCGAATCAACGGGGGTCATCGATCAAGCGCGCAGAGCAGCAGACCATGGTAATGCGCGTTGTTGCGAATTATCAAAGTCAGTGATGCTTTGAATCAACAAGGGAGGAATATGATATGCAATTAGCAAGTCACTAATCATATATCGGAGGGCAAGGCAAACCCCTCGAAGAAGGAGAGCCACATGTGCCCAGAACCGAAAATCATGAAATGCAGGGGAAAGTGTTTCGGTTCCATCCGAGGTGGGATTCCACAAAAACCAATAGAATATCAGAAGGGCTTCGAGTGGTAAATGGTTTAGACCAAGTCCCGCCCAATGCCACATCTGGTGGAAGAGAGAGAAAATTGCTCGCATCGAATGGGTAAATGTCGAGCAAGTTATCTGCCCGATATGTGTGATGACCGTAGGATCTGGAGGGTCTAGATCACCGACAAAGGTGTGACTCAATGGATGACCAGGTTTGATGAAGTTATAAAGCAGATTATGCGAGATTCTGAAGCTCGACGTGGAAGTTGAGTTGGCAAAGATTCGTGTTTCATAGGAATTCTTGGAGTAAATGGAAATAATGGCTGTTTCAAACGATCGAGTGTTTCCAGTGGACCTGACACGCTCATTCGTTAAAGGAATAGGTATCCACCTCCCTATAAGATGTTATGTAGTTATTGTAACCGCTGAAAGAAGTGATTTGAACGAACAAAGGTAGGGAACCAAAAAGTCGAGAAGTGGAAACGAATAGTGAGGAAGCAGATTGGCTTTAAAGCCATGGACTGACAAAGAGAGGGGGGTAGCCCAGGAAGCAATATGTAGACGTGGAAGCAGAGAAACTAGAGCCGAGCTGACCTGAAGAAGTAAAGGAAACATGTGAGCCAGGGTTACGACAAAGACAGAGAGAGTACTCCAGAGAGTCTGTGTACTCCAGAGAGACTTAGGGGATCCAAGTATAGTCCTATTGATTGTATCTTTTGTGTGAGACTCAAATTGAGCTCACTATAATAGGTAGAGCCACCAAAGGTTGGAGGTAAAGCCGCAGAGCCAGAGAGCTTTAATAGACTTCTAAAGAGCCACGAGGCTGCAATGAAGTTGCAGCACAGCAGGAGATCGAATGATCGAGCTATGGTTGGTTGTTTGAGGTGTGTTGAAGACAAGGGAAGGAAGTCCAGAGATAAATGCAGAATTCTGAGGAAATCAGAGAAGCCAAAAGCTTGAGAAGCTCAGAGCACTAACTGAAGGAGTCAAGTCCAGAGAATCCTAGACCTATCTATAGAACAATGACAGCCAGGGGTAAGATGGCATTCTAAGCCCATTGGTTCAACTGTAAACCAATGGAGTTAAGTGTAGCACTTGTAAAAGAATTGAAGCCATAATCCTAGAGAGCCTAATTGATTTGATTAGGCCTGAAGGAGATGTAGCCCAAGATATCAGGGTGAACCCCATATTATATTGTTGTCTTATGGGTTTGTTGAATTTCTTCTTTATTTACTGCCATTTGTGTTTCACATTAGCATAAGCAAATGAACATAAGCACTCAACAGTAAAAAACAAATACAAGCATACACCTATATTTTCAAGCATCTATTAATTCTGCATTGGTTAATCATTAAGACTTGGGAGAATTTAAAGCTTTGGAAGTGGGAGAGGTTCCTGTAAGTTAGACAAGAAGCCTAAGAGCCCCATTTTTAGATCAATGGGAAGGCCATTAATTTGGAGGCCGATGAGGAGGAAGAGTTTGAAGAGATCCTGGTGGAGGAGGAGGATGTAGAGATGGAAGTTGAAACCCAGGATGCGGACCCTCTCACTAGGTTGTCTGTATATGTTCCTCCACATAAGAGTAAAACCAAGGTGCCCAAAGATATAGATGAGAGCAAGAGCTCTCCGCAAACTCTGCTACTCCCAGATGATATTGTGCTTGAAGGAGATGCCCATGCTAAAATTTGAAGATTGGGACCTCGCAAACCACGAGAAGTTTCTGCATCTCGCGACTGCACAACTAATGCGCCAGAAGAAATATGCACTAGATGGAATAATAGAGTTGGAGCCACGCAAATGGCTTAGACGTGATGAGAAAGCAGGGTTGCTAAACCTGCTCTAGGTGCCACATTAACATCGTGCCCCAGTGACCATTTTCGTCATCGAGCAATTGCTTTGCTTGGTGCATGATGGGTGCTTGTGGCTAGAGGAGCCCATCCCCATCACAGACCATTTGTTTCACAGGATTACATGGCTCCCTTGTGTAGAGGAGGACCCAATAAACATTTCAGAAGGAAAGAGTGATGATTTGGCCATTGCGGAGGCCATGAAAAAGAAGTTTAAGTTGGAAAAGAAGAAGAGAGGGTATGTTATTTCCACCATCAACAACCCTGTTGTCAAGGTTGTGACACAAATATTGGTTGGAAAGGTGAAGCAGAAGTGTCGCGTGGATGAGGTGCCCATGCTAGTGGTCGCACTAGTACCATAATGCGTAGAAGTGGTCTAGTTTAACTGGGAAAACTATCTATGCAGTGAGTTCCTTGAGAACTGTCGTGAGGCAAAGGAGTAGGGTAAAACATTCCGTTATGCATGGATCCTGTTGCCAATAGTAATGGTGGCATGGGAGTTACACGAACATAGCCAGTTCTCATATATCACACAGGACCTTCTAGAGGTAGCGAAGTACGCTCCGCTATGGGCAACCAAGGATGCACAAAGTATAATAGAGAGCAATATCTTTTGGGTGCTCATGGAGATGAACATTAGAATGGGGATTAATCACAAGCCATGGTTATTGCCCACAGTCTACAATAGTCTACAAAGCTTCACAAAGTTCAAAGCAGACTTCCACCATGTCTTCATCAGGGCACAGAAGGACCCCATGAAGACGTGGCATGAGTTACCCTACTTGGCGACTGACGATGTCATCTTCGCAGTCCTTGAATCTTGGCTACTGGAGTGGCATGCTCCATCTGGGTCCATGGTGGAAGCAGAGAAGTTCGTCGCGCAACAGAAGTAAGAAGAGACAAAATTGCATATGGTGCAGCTGGCGGAAAAATGCAAGAAGGAAGAAGCAACAGTTAAGGACTAGGCGGCACACGACGCTGCGAAGTTGGTCGAGGAGCAACAGAAGAAGAGTGCAAAGGAAAGAAGTCACCTTGCCTGAGCCAGAGACCGATACAAAACAAGGTGGCATAGACCCGCAAACAACATCCACCCAGCTAAAACATCTATGCCCAGGAGAGCAGGTAGGGCCGCACAAGAAGACAAAGGCCTCAAAAACTTCGTTCGACCCAATCACCCTCACTGAGGGGGATCTACATGATATCAGCGAAACAATGCGGATGTCACTACAAAGGCCCTCTACTAATTTGAGGAGCAACACCAGATGGTATTGGGGGCTCTTCTGACACAAATACAGGAGTTGTAGGTGTGCACTCCGTAGGCTGGCACAGTGTCAACCAGCCTCACAGTTGGCACATCGGTGCCTGAGGAAATGTTGCACGCCAGGATGACCAACACAATAGTGCTACTAGATGGAGCACTCATTACAAAAAATGAGGCTGACAAGCCTATGGTCAACAGCTTGAAAGGGATCGGGTTAAACAGGGTTGCGCTCCCTCAGGAGATGCTCTATATTTTGTAGGATGGAGTCACCGCAGAAATACGGGCCAAGGAGAGTTGTGTGATATAGGTAATGAGTGAGAAGTGCATCAACATTGAGTAGTTGAGCCTGCAGCGCAATGAGGCCATGGAGAAGAAAAGACAGATAGTGCAGGTGGTGGAGGAAGCCTGCTAGATGGTCTCGAAGTTGGCCATCCAAGCAGAGGAACCGGTGGAGGCACGCGTCTGAAAGTTAGCAGCAGGGGTGTGTGACGCAAGAGCTGAAATGGGCAGGGTTTAGTTGGAGCTGAACCTTCAGATAGCAGAACTGTGGTTGAAAACGTAGCCTTCAACTCCATCAGACATTAAGGAATAACGCACCACCGCGATCACAATAGTAATGATGATGGTTCACAGCGCAATAACAAACTGCATGAAGCTGTTCGAGTAGTTGTTCGAGGTCCTCACCACCTTGCAAGAGGACCTGAACATAGAGCACCTAGATACAGAGACGTGTGAGTTGCAACAGAAGTACGATGAGGTCAAAGGGATAGTGCAGATAGTTGCCCTTATGTAGAGGCTCGTAAGGATGCAACAGGAAAAGATGCTCAAGGAGTAGGTGGATGTTGCTCGACATAAAGAGTCAGTTTTGAAAGCACGCCTATAGCCATGGATCGATGAGTCTTATACCATTATAGCCTCCATTGAAGCAAAGCTTATGTAGCTGCAAGAAAATCAGGAAAGGATTTAGAGCAGTAGTTCAATGAAAACAATCATCGAACAACGTGTAGAGGAAGTTTAGCAGGCACCTGCTCAGTGCGCGGCCGAACTTGCAATGGTCCAATTAGAGTTGGGAGGTCTTCATGAAAAGATATCCACACCTACAAAGTGACTCAAAAGCAATTCATGATGTTTGTGTTGGGGGCTTGTTGGGTGCGGGATCCCCCAAGGGAAGTTTTGGGGCTTAAAGCCCAGATTTTGGTTAATTTTGTAATTCCAATGTAAAGACTCCGCATTTTGTGGGCGCAGAGGACGTAGTTTATTAAAGAGTCATAGGGTTGTCTGCCCTTATTTTTTCATTGTATTGTCGGCTGTAGAAGATCTATCCATGGTCTTCGGACCATGGGATTGTATAAATAGAGCGAAGCTCTAAGTAGCTAATAGAATCTAATCGAAGATGAAGAACATATGATGTATGTAAGATAGATCTGAAGTGTAAAGTCTAATTTTGGGTTATAGAGTAGGAAGAGTCTCTGAAACTGAGTGCGCAGAGGCCTACTAGTTCGCTATTGAATGCGCGGACCCCTGTAGCTGAGTGTGCAGGGTGAGTCAAGTCTATAAACAGTTGGAAGTATTAATAATTAGAAGTTCCTACCATTTCTATGTATTTATTTCCTATTTATGCATCTGTTATCTTGGGTATAAATTTCACTTCTAATGCTTATATGATGCACGAATGTGTATAGTTGTATTGATTAAGTGAATGCAAGTAGGAAGATCTATTTATGCGAAGATAATTAAGATCTGTCACTAAGATAAGTAAGATACTTAGTCTAGTTTGGGAAATAGCACAGTTTATTGTTATAGCAACGCTAAAGGACTTAAGCCCATGGTTAGGGCTGCGTGAAAGTCAATTACAATAAATCACGAAGGTACTGAAGGGTAGAATAGTGTGGGAAGTGACCTGCACGAAGGCAGGTATACTTGGACTAAACCGACATCACAAACATCTCAAGGGTGCAGAAACTTGGTTTCAACATCCCTCCATATTGCTTCAGGTGAGACTTCAGTCCACGCTCCGCGGGCTGATGCCGAAAGGGCCAGTAGTGTAGGGATTTGTTTGGATAAATAACTCTGAACCTTAGTCAGGCCCCCATAAGCCAATAACACATCTAAGGGAGGAAGGGATAGTCATAGTTGGGCGACCAAATTGCCACATTTTTCACCATCGTAAACAACCATGTTTAGTCATTTATCACATGTTTTTTCCCATTGATCACCCATCTTGTTGTGTTTCTCCGTGAATGTGACACATTAAGCTTACAAATATTAAAGTAGTTAATTATCATCATTTTCCTTTATTTTTTATGAATTACAAAGGATTATTTTTGGATTTGTTGATGATGGTTTTCCTAGTGTTTTTCCAATGGTTCCTATGTTGTAACAGTAACAATCTTCGAGGTTAGCATACTTATGTAGGTCCAGGAGAAATTATGGAACATGGATTTTGTTCCTAGGGATGTTGGTGTGGATTTAGGTTATCTAAGTCATACCTAGGTCAAATCCATTAAGCTCTAGCTCATGATCTACAATTCGTACAACTCACAGAAGGTAAAGTTAGGTGACTAACTTTGGACATGATTTTTGGGCAAATGAAGATGGATCTAGAAAATCTGTAACATGAGTTTTTCTCAGAACATCCCCAATGAGGTGGCTTAAGAGGAGTTTCTCCTAAACATTCGCAGATTAGGTGCTACATGGTGTTCTTTCAAGCACATGTTTCTTTTTGCAGTCATTGACATACTATGTCCTAAACAAATCAACCAATTATCAAATGAAACAACTGCAACCTATTATAAGATGGATTTTATGTTAAATCAATCTTATGTAATCAAATCTTCAACCAAGAATAGGTAAAAGACAATATTTTGTGAATTTATCCATGATTGATAGTCGATATTTGGGGGAATTAGTTCAAATTTGCCCCCTGATATATTTTTGTATAAATGCATCAACAGAGAGCAGGTTGAGTTTTTGTTATTATAGGAAGGGGTTAGCTGAGTTAGTGTTATTATAGGAAGGGGTTGGCATCATATTTCTTCTAAAAATGCATCTTATAACTTAATTGCCAAATCTAATGCCATCTTTGCAAGTTGGTGGCTTATCTCTAAGTTGTTAGTTTGTGAGTTGTGAATCACCAGCCCCTTGCTAGGCAAGAAGGACCCTCCTCTTTAGCAAGGGTTGTTGTGTTAGTATAGGTAGACATATGTTTCATATTAATTTATTTGCAAGTTATGTTAATTCAATTTTTATTATAGTTTCAATTATCATTGTTACTGATTCTTTTTGATACATTGTTTCTTTTGTTGGTTAATTTAACTTGCATAATACTAATGTAGATTACTCGTTTTTCATCATAGTTACTCCCGGATTGATCCTCACTAACCAAGTGTTGTTAACATTATTTTATTGTTTCTATTGTTATAGGTTTACGATCCATTATTGATAAAGAATGTTAACTAGTTTTTGTTACATTTAATACAGTTTCTCATGCACTTAAAGAGTGGATTAATGTTGGTTGAATGAATGGTTGTTTGAGGGTGTAATTGAATGATGGCATGTAACAGAAGGGTTGGTTTAAATATTGTTGTTTCTATTTCTACGAGAGTGGTTTAGATGAATGACAAGTGTGATTTTATTTCTAACATTTTGTGTAGAGTGTTATTTTTATGTAAGTGAGGGTTTGACAGTGTGGTTTTTGTTAATGGTTTTCATTCCAAAAAGTGTGAAAAGTGAAAAAAATTGATTTGATTGTGAGCGATTTCTTGTAGAATAAAGTGTAGCATTATGAATTAGTTGATTCTAGTTAGTAATTGTTTCCTGAATATACTTTGCACAATAATCTTCAAATAAAAAGATCTACTTGGATTGACAATTTCTGTGTTAGTAGGATTGGTTGATGTTAACTAAAAAGAAAATTAGTCTACCCAATTTTCATTTGTGTAATGATTTTATGTACAAAAATATGCACAAGGCTTATTCGTGCAAAGAGCCTTGTTGTGCTTGGGTTAAGTAACATGTTGGTGGGTCGCGGTATTAGACTTGTCACCCTAGTTGGCATTAGGTTTTTGGCCTTGGTTTTCTGGGTTACCCTAAGATTATTGATTCTACTTTCGTTTCCCTTTGTTCCTTTCTTCTGGTTAGGGGGATTTTGAAAATTTTGTTGAGCATACACGTGACCCCATTGAGGTGATGGCTGTTAAGGGAGAAGGGGTGAAGGCATATGGGATTGAGCTATAGGTCTCTAATTGGTTGGAGCACTAGGCTATGCATAAGGATAATAAGGATTCAAAGTCACATTCAGATAATAAGGTTGAGTACCATCTTGCCCTAGCATCAATTGATGTGAAGGGGTATATATGACAAGTACTTATGTCATGTTGTGAAGCAATTTACAAAGGATCTAGGGGAGGATAAGTGTAAGTAGTATTTCCCCCTAAGGGGTTGGCCATATCCCATTTGTCCTTGTATATATGAGGAAGTGTCTTGGTATGAAATTGATTCAATCACACTGTCTACAACAAGTGATTCCCCTAGTGTAAAAGAAGCACCAAGGTGAGGAAGATTAGGAAGAACGGTGTAAACATAACTTGATTATGCATAGATTAGATCAAATTGAAAATCCTTTTGAATGGTTGATTCTTTAGTTTGGGGAGAGGTGGATGAAAAATATTTAGCGATTGGAGAAATTAAGGACCTCAAGAAGCAATCCAAAAAGACTTGGTCCTCCAATTTTGGAGCTTTACACAAGCTCTGCCTTCTGCACCATTCCTGAACATGATCAAAAATATGGGTTGTAGTTGTTTTTTCACAAGTGGTCAAGAGTTAAATTTCAGTATCATAATAGATAGGTAGCTAAAAATAGGATAAGAAAGCATTCACAAGAGTTTCAAACACCTAATTTGATTCATTTGACTGATTGACATACCAATTCGTAGCAGCGCTAGTGAGGGTGTGCTGCCAATAGTCAATGACAAATGGAATCTTTCATTATGGATTTCGAAGAACACCACACGTGGAAGTATCTTATGTGATTGGAGGATAATCTTCATGGTTTTTTTTTAGACTTAGCGATGTGTTGTGGAATATTAGTTGGCATGGGGGGGAAATTAGGATCATGATGGAAAATATCATTGATGACGTTATTTAAATGAGGTATAGAGGGATTAAGGAAGGGTTGAGTGACAATAATTTCTAGGTTCTTATGTTGCCTCCTAGAAGGGGGGACTTATTATTACTATCATTTCCACTGATATTTCCTCCATTGTTGACACCCACATTGGGATCAACATTTTTGTCAGTGTTTACATTATTCATGATAATGGATCATGGTTGAGAGGTTTTGAAATATGAGGAAGAACAGGATGAATCTAAAGAGCTAGAGCCTGAAGGCGGACTAGGGGGTGATACCCTAACTCGTCTAGTAGGTGTAAGTGGATGTCCTAACGGAAACTGAGGATGAATATCATGCAGTCTCCACAGCTAACACCTAGGGGGTGTAGTGATGTTTACACAAAAATGGCTCTAAAAGGCTCAAGGATAAGAAAGGTGAAAAATATAAAAAAAAAGAAAAAGAAATAATAACACTACGTATGATTGGTGAAAAGTTTATTCTAACTATAATATGATGCTAATTTAATTCAAGAAAAATAATCCTATAAAAGGAAAAAACATTCCTAGCCTAGGAGATAAGCTACACCTCATACACACTTTAAACTATTTTTTGATGGCCTTCCTAACAACCTAGCTTTTCTATGGTCAGAGTTGCAAACCAAGGTGAGTGAAGGTATGGAAGAGTTATAGTTGTTTCCTACAACCACCACTTATATGGTATTTTATCCTATAATGATAAGAAACTATGGCTACCTTTGTCCAGTGGATGAAAGTAATCTCAACTTCTGGGTATCAACCTCGAAATTGGATTCTTCTATCTCGCAAAGCATGTACACACACTACTTGCTATAAATCTATGAAATTTTTTTCATGATTTTTAATCTTGTAAAGCACATATGCACGTCATCTTCCTGAAAATGATATTATCGGTTACTTAGATAGGCTAACAACATGAGAGATAATTATAGTTGTAAATAGCAACAAAAAACAACAGTTTTTAAATATGCACAGAAAGTGGTTAGAAATCCCCACAATAAAAACCAGAAATTTTTAACACACATAAAATGTTTCACTTATATGCTTAATGGAAGAAGGTTTCTTTATTAATGATTTTTTAAATAAACATCCGTGGAGTAAGATTTACTGACATGGGTTATTAACTCCTCCTTTGTGTGAGGGTTCTTTGACTGCCTTTTGTTATTACTACAAAAGGATTTATCCTTTCCTATAAGCAAGTGGGAAAAAAGAAAGTAATGGGAACTTAGATGGTGATCTCAAAAGGATCAAAATCATAAGTTCAATGAAGAAAAATGGTTATGGTTTGAGTGGTGAAAACTATCTCTATTTATAATAAAATACTAG
The DNA here is from genome assembly GCA_000404065.3 of Pinus taeda. Classification (NCBI taxonomy): domain Eukaryota; kingdom Viridiplantae; phylum Streptophyta; class Pinopsida; order Pinales; family Pinaceae; genus Pinus; species Pinus taeda. Next base: position 207,383 of record APFE031564382.1, read on the forward strand.
ATTAGTATTGATCTAGTCAAATAATAAAATATTTGGTAGACCAAATGAGATCTAACTGTTATGAGTATTTTATTATATTTTGGAGAGGAAAATATTAAAGGAATGGTCAATAATATTTATTTATCTAACTAACTCGAGGAATAATGATTAATTAGGTTAATTAAGAAAAGTGGGTGAAATAACTAATAAATAAAATTGGATTTACTAATTATTTATAGGTGATGTTAGGGTCCTATAATTTTTTATAGGATTGCTTGATTATAGCTGATCATTATTATGTTTGAGATGTTGTAAATAATATTTCATCTTGCGAATTATTTCCAAAGCGACACCAAGTACTAAGATTTGAGGAGATTTTTTCATAACAATGTTTGGATTATATTAGACTATAGGTGTCTTCATCAGAAAGTGCTCGGAAGCAGTGTTCCAACAGTATATTCTGTGGTCAAATCCGATTCCTGTATTGAAAGATAGGCCAGAACGAAATTGAACTTCGAAAGCAAATAAATGCCCAGGAACTATTTTGGCTATAGTTTCAAATTAAATTTGCATCTATCCTTTGTTAAAAAACCATTTCCCCCATTATAAATATGCCATATGATTTTTAACTCTAGACGGGAACCACATAATCACCACCTCATAGATTTATTCCATTTTCTCTTTGTTCGTATTCCCAAATTCAATGCTTAATCCATTATTTAAATTCTTAAACCTTAGTCACATTTCCATAAACCCAAACTCTAGTCAAATTTCCATTATGCATTAAACTCTAGTTGCATATCCATTTAAATACTTAACTCTAGTCATGTTACCTGTTTCCTATATTATAACCTCAAATGAACCCACCATGCCACGTATATAATCACAATCAAATTCCCTTGAAACAATTGGCCCTAGCCCATGGCCCCTTTGTATTGCACAATCTCAATACGCATACCCATTGCAATCGGCCCTTCCCCTTGTATAACACAATAGTCGCCCGTTCCACTTGCCGATTGTGATTGAGACATTAATGTTGCAAACCCTCCACTCACTAATATCACAAAGTTTCATCCTCACCATCGATTGTGATAATTCAATCCCCTCCGGACGCGATATTTTTTAAGTTTCAATTTATTATAGTTTTTGGGTTCGAGTCTATCGTTTCACTCCTACTGCTGATTGCGATAAGTCTTGGCCCCCATAAGCCCCCCCCCCGGTCGATTTCCCCTACCAATTATGATATCCCAATCGGTGATCATACCAACTTTAAGTCCCTCCCTTGCAAGGTCTTCCTCTCGGTTGTGATTTTCATACAATACACGGCCCCCTTTCCGGTCCTGCCAAGATTATTAATTGGATTTCAAAAAGCTTCGGGTCTGGGTCTGTGGTAAACACCCCAACTAGATGCGATATATTATAAGTTGTATTCTAAAGTGTTTTCGGGTCTGGGTTTATGGTCCCACTCCCATGTACTCTCGACCCTATTGAGATTGCGATAAGAAAAAGTATCACATGTTAAAAAACCCTTCATCTCTTATTGGCCTAGAAAAAATTCGCCCAGATCAATGGCAAAGAAAGACCTCGAACCCCCCCAAGCTCCATTTCAAATCATTCAAGTGGGGGTCTGAACTCAATGCTATGTATCATCCTCTCCATACTTTGGACCCACCCCCTCACCCAAAAGTAGCTTCCTTTGACTTTTCAGACCTGGCTCCACCTCCACTTCATCTCAGGGTCTCCATTCATAGAGCACGAAGCCTCCGCTCAGAGGACAGCGAGGACACTTTCAGCATTGTTTCAGTAGCTACAATCATAAAAAAAAATGCAGCGAAAAGAGGAACAACACAGCGCATCTACCATCAGGACAAAAAAATTGCTCAATTAAAGGCCCAATCACCACCAGAATTCCCAGAAACAACATCAACACTCAGCCGACTAATATTATTCTAAAATAGTTTAGTCTATTTTTATACTTTTTGTAATAAATTCTTGAATTTTGTTTCAAGGTATTTATATAGATATTCAAAACAAATATTGATATTTTAAATCAAGATATTTCGTAATAAATTTGTATAAATACTTCATAATTTGAAGTAATAGATGTTGGTTTTTATACAAAAGAACGTTATTCTAGATTGTTGAAGCATCAACAAATTTAGCAGTAATACAAAAATATATTCACGGGATTCTTGTGTCAAGTTGTTGGTGTAGTGCCTCTATTGTTTTATGTGTTTATATTTCTCTGTTTATCACACATATTTGTTTCTTAATCTGAATTATTTAATAGATAATTAAAGGACATAATTTGTTTAAATCTACACTCTACTCCCGGCTTTGAATAATTTCCATGTTTTCTACTAAACTTTAAATATAGAGTTCAGGTATCAATGATCTATATCTAAAGTGAATCTTAATATGTTCTTCCTACCCCATCTCATAAAATAAAAGAATCTAATCAATTTTTCTACCCTGCCCTATGAGATCTATCTGTAAACACTAAAATTGATCTGTACTTTATAAAATAGACTCCATAGCCCAATGGAAATATAGTTATCAACTAACCATTCAAATACACCTCAAACCTTAAACTTTCATAACTAGGCTACATTCAGTACAACAAAGTTAAATATTACAAAGAGAGCCTATCTCTGAAGTTGGCAGGGCTAGATCCCAACTTCCAAAGTAGGTATGTGGTTACCTTTTTTATTTTCTTTTGCAACCTCATAAAATTATACAGTGCTAACATTCTAGCAACCATACTAGGGACTTGAACATTTCATATTCCTAAGAAAATCATATCAAGTTCTAGATTTGATTATTGATGGTGGATAGTGATCAAACACAAGAAGGTTGTATCATTCACCTCGTGACTCCATGTTCAAGGTATCCAAAGCTTCAAAGTTTTTAATGTAACTCCATTGTCAAAGAATCCATATTTTAGAGCATTCATGGTGACTCCACTATAAGTTGATCAAATTTATTGCTAAACAAGATGACAGGGTATGTGGCAAATCCTTTGTCTTGTGAAGTTTTAAAAGAAGTCAGGGATAAATTACATGATTTTCAAATTGATGGAGATTCTTCAATGGTCGTGTTTCATTGTTTGAAATTGAGAAAGTTTTCTCGTGAAAGTAAAGTTTATTTTCTTAAGTTAGTTGTTGAAAGATTCGAGAAGGATATTGAACTTATGGATTTTTAGATTCAGTCCTATAATTTTTGAGATCCTAAACAATTCTTGGAAAGTATTCTTTCTCCAAAATAAGAGGAGATTGTATTGCCTTTTGATTTGCAGAGGGATGAGAGTGTTTTTTTTTAACATAAGGTAAAAACTAAACAGTTGTAATCAAGGTTTAACCTTGAGAATACAACTGATGAAATCTTTCATGCTCAATCGGTCAATGAAGGCCTGCAAGGTAAAACTAATTAATCATGCATTTATTAATCCTATAGCAAACTACATGGTGGTTCTTTTTAGCAAAAATGTTCAATCATGTTTTCATGAAAACATCCAACAACAATTGCCATTGCATTCTACATCTTTGATTTTATAGACAAAAAGTTAGGCTTTCCTTTTGATTTTGCTAAAAACAATCAAGAAGTCCACTTATTTCAATAGCTACTTAACTGGCTTCATTCGAATTTTTATGTTATTTGATTCCACGTAATTTTTCAGCAGTGTAGATTAAGTAGCAGTGTGCTAATAAGCTCAACACTCTGAGCATATTTTTCAAGCATTATTATCAGTTTTAGATTCAAATAGTAGTATAACTTTCAATTCAGTGTGTATTTTAGATTTCAGTTTGCAAAATGGTTTTGGTTCCAGTTTAAGAGTTCAGTCACAGAGTTTCTTATGGTAGAACACGTCGCAGATTTGGGATCAACCCAATGGATTAGGCTACTAGTCTACGGTGTTCTTGGCATCTCACGAGGAGAATGCCATCCCTAGTTGGATCCATTATTAGGGTACTATAATTTTTTATAAGATCACTTGATTAAAGTTGATCATTATTATGTTTAAGATGTTGTAAATAATATTTCATCCTGCAAATTATTTCCAAAGTGACAACAAGTAATAAGATTTGAGGAGATTTTTTGCATAAAAATGTTTGGATTAGATCAAACTGTAGGCATTTTCATCAGAAAGTGCTCAGAAGCATCTTTTCAATGGTATATTCTACACTAAAATCTGACTCCTAGATTGAAAGATAGGCCAGAACAAAGTTGAAATTCAAAAGAAAATAAAGGCCTGGGAACTATTTCAGCTATAGTTTCAAATTACATTTGCATCTATCCTTTGTTAAAAAACCTTTTCCCCCATTATGAATATGCCATATTATTTTTAACTCTAACCGGGACCCACATAATCACCGCCTCATAGATTTATTCAATTTTCCCTTTGTTCATATTAATTCCCAAACTCTAGCCATAATCCATTATTTAAATTCCTAAACCTTAGTCACATTTCCATAAACCCAAACTCTAGCTGCATTTCCATTATACATTAAACTCTAGCCACATATCCATTTAAATACTTAACTCTAGGCATTTTACCAGTTTCCTATATTATAACCTCAACCAAACCCGTTGTGCCATGTATATAATCACAATCGCATTCCCTTGAAACAATCAGCCCTAACCCATGGCCCCTTTGTATTGCACAATCGTAATATGTGTACCCATCGCAATCGACCCTTCCCCTTATCCAACACAATAGCCACCCTTCTCCACCCACCGATTGCTATTGAGACATGGCATATAGCAAACCCTCTGCTTATTGATATCGCAAAGTTCCATCCTCACCACTGATTGTGATAAGCCAAATCCCTCCCAACACGATATTTTATAAGTTTCAATTTATTACAGTTTTGGGTCCGAGTCTATTGTTTCACTCCCACTGCCGATTGTGCTAAGCTCCAGCTGTTAATAAGTCCCAACCCCTGATAAGTCCCAGCCGCTGATAATTCTCGGCCCTCGATAATTCCCCCCACTGATTGCCCCCACCAATTGCAATATCGCAATCAGTGATCACACAAACTTTAAGTCCCTTCCCCGCAAGTTCTTCCTCCTAGTTGCGATTGTGATACAATACACGCCCCCCTTTCCGGACTCGCCAGGATTATTAATTGGATTTTGAAAAGCTTCGAGTCCGGGTCTATGGTAAATACCCTAGCCAAATGCGATATATTATAAGTTATATTCTAAAGGGTTTTCAAGTTTTGTTTTATGGTCCCACTCCTGTGTACTCCTAGCCATGCTGTGATTGTGATAAGAAAAAGTGTCACGTGTTAAAAAACCCTTCATCTCTCAATGATCCAGATCAAATCCACCCAGAACAACAACAGAGGAAGACTTCGGACCCCCCCTAAGCTCCATTTCAAATTATTCAAGTAGTGGTCTGAACTCAATGCTACGTGTCATCCTCTCCATACTTTGGACCCCCCCCCTCTCATATGTCACTATAGCACCCCTCTCCCCCCTCCTCCGAAAAGGAGCTTCCTTTGAATTTTCAAACTCGGCTCCACGTACACTTCATCTCACGATCTCCATTCATAGAGTGCCAAGCCTCCACTCAGAGGACGGTGAAGACACTTTTAGCATTGTTTCAACAATTACAATCATCAAAACAGAATGTAGCAAAAGAGGAACAACATAGCGGATCTTCCAGCAAGACAAACAACATTGCTCGTTTAAAGGCCTAGTCACCACCAGAATGCCCAGAAACAACATCAGCACTCAGCCGACTGATATTATTTTAAAATTGTTTAGTCTATTTTTATACTTTTTGTAATAAATTCTTGAATTTTGTTTCAAGATATTTATATAGATATTCATAACAAATATTGATATTTTAAATCAAGATATTTCGTAATAAATTTGTATAAATACTTCATAATTTGAAGTAATAGATGTTGGTTTTTATATAGAAGAACATTATTGTAGATTGTTGAAGCATCAACAGATTTAGCAGTAATACAGAAATCTCTTTCACGGGATTCTTGTTTCAAGTTTTTGGTGTAGTGCGTATATCGTTCTATGTGTTTATATTTCTCTGTTTATCACACATATTTGTTTCTTAATCTGAATTATTCAATAGATAATTAAAGGACATAATTTGTTTAAATCTACACTCTACTCCTGGCTTTGAATAATTTCCATGTTTTCTACTGAAATTTAAATATAGAATTTAGGTAACAATGCACTATGTCTAAAATGAATCTTAATCTGTTCTTCCTACCCCATCTCATAAACTAAAAGAATCCAATTGGTTTGGCTACCCTGCCCTGTGAGATCTATTTGTAAACACTAAAATCGATATGTACTTTATGAAAGAGACTCCATAGCCCAATAGTAATCTAGTTATCAACCAACCATTCAAATACAAACCAAACCTTGAACTTTTATAACTAGCCTAATTTTCAATACAACAAAGTTAAATATTACAAAGAGAGCCCTCTTTGAAACTGGCAGGGCTAAATCCTATCTTCCAAAGTAGGTTTGTGGTTACCTTTGAGATTTTATTCTACAGCCTTAGAAAATTACAAAGTGCTAACATTCTTGCGACCATACTGGGGACCTGAACATTTCAGATTCCTAACAAAAGCATATCAAGTTCTAGATCTGATGATGGTGGACATTGATTAGACACAAGGAGGTTGTATTATTCACCTGGCGACTCCATGTTCAAAATATCGATAACTTCAAAGTTTTTAGTGTGACTCCATTGTCAAAGAATCCAGATTTTAGAGCATTCATGTCAACCCCTCTACAATTTGATCAGATTTCTTGCTAAACAAGATGGTATGGTATGTGGCAAATCCTGTGTCTTGTGAAGTTTTAAAAGAATTCAGGAATAAATTAGCTGATTTTCAAATTGATGAAGATTTTTCAACGGTCGTGTTTCGTTGTTCGAAATTTAGAAATTTTTCTCCTGAAAGTAAAGTTTGTTTTCTTTAGTTAGTTGTTGAAATATTCGAAAAGGATATTGAACTTTTGGATTTTCAGATTCAGTCCTATAATTTCTAAGATCCTAAACAATTCTTGGAAAATCTTCCTTCTCCAAAACAAGAGGAGATTGTATTTCCTTTGGATTTGTAGAGGGATGACAATTTTTTTTTTGAGCATAAGGTAGAAACTAAATAGTTGGAATCAAGGTTTAACCTTGAGAATACAACTAATGAAATATTCCATGCTCAATCGATTGTTGAAGGTTTGCAAGGTAAACTAATTAATCATGCCCTTACTGATCCTATAGCAAACTACATGAAGGTTTTTTTCATCTCAAGTGTTCAATCATGTTTTCATGACCAGATCCAACAACAGTTGCCATTGCACTCTACAACTTTGATTTTATGGACAAAAATTCAGTTTGTCCTTTTGATTTTGCTAACAAACAGTCAAGAAGTCCACTTATTCAGCAACTACTTGACTGGCTTCATTGACATTTTGTATTATTTGATTCAACATAATTTTCAGCAGTGTAGAGTAGGAAGAAGTGTGCTAATAAGCTCAGTGCTCTAAACATATTTTTCAAGCATTATTATCAGTTTCGGTTTCAGATAGCAGTACAACTTTTATTTCAGTGTGTATTTCATATTTTGGTTTATAGAATGGTTTTGGTTTCAGTTTAAAAGTTTCAGTCGCATAGTTTTTTTATGGTAGAACAAGTTGCAGATATGGGATCAACCCAATGGATCAGGCTACTAGTCTACGGCGTTCTTAGCATCCCACACAGAGAATGCCATCCCCAGTTGGAGCCATTGTTAGGGTCCTGTATTTTTTCATAGGGTCGCTTGATTATATCTAATCATTATTATGTTTGAGATGTTGTAAATAATATTTCATCCTACAAATTATTTCCAAAGTGACACCAAGTACTAATATTTGAGGATATTTTTTGAATAACAGTTTTTGGATCAGATCAGATTGCAGGTGTTTCCACTAGAAATTGGTCGGAAGCATCTTTCCAACGGTATATTCTGCACTCAAATCCGACTCCTGGATTGAAAGATAGGTCAGAATGAAGTTGAACTTCAAAAGAAGATATAGGCCTGGGAACTATTTTAGCTACAGTTTCAAAGTACATTTGCATCTATCCTTTGTTAAAAAAAAATTCCCCCATTATGAATATTCCATATGATTTTTAACTCTAGTCGGGACCCACATAATCACCACCTCATAGATCTATTCCATTTTCCGTTTATTCATATTAATTCCCAAACTCTAGCATTAATCCATTATTTAAATTCCTAAACCTTAGTCACATTTCCATAAACCCAAACTCTAGTTGCTTTTCCATTATACAGTAAACTCTAGCGGCATATCCATTTAAATACTTAACTCTATCCATGTTACCCGTTTCCTATATTATAACCTCAATGGGACCCACCATGCCATGTATATAAATGCAATCGCATTCCCTTCAAACAATTGACCCTGACCCATGGCCCCTTTTTATTGTGTAATCGCAATACCCATACCCATCGCAATCGGCCCTTCCCCTTGTACAACACAATAGCCACCCATCTCCACCCACCAATTGCGATTGAGACATCACATACCACAAACCCTCCACTCGCCGATATCACAAAGTTCTGTCCTCACCACTAATTGCGATAAACCAGATCCCTCCGAACGCAATATTTTATAAGTTTCAATTTATTACATTTTTCAGGTCTGGGTCTATCACTTCACTCCCGTTGGTGATTTTGATAAGTACCAAGCACTGATAAGTCTTGCCCCCTGATAAGTCTTGGCTACTAATAAGTCCTAGCCCTCGATAATTCCTCCTGCCGATTGCGATATTGCAATCACTGATCGCACCAATTTTAAGTCCCTCCCCCGCAAGTTCTTCCTCCCAGTTACAATTTGATACAATACACGACCCCCTTTCTGGACCCGCTAGGATTATTAATTGGATTTTGAAAAGCTTCGGGTCCAGGTCTATGGTAAACACCCAAGATGGATGCGATATATTATAAGTTTTATTCTAAAGGGTTTTCGAGTTCAGGTTTATGGTCCCACTCCTGTGTACTCCCGGCCCTGCTACAATTGCGATAAGAAAAAGTGTCATGTGTTAAAAAACTCTTCATCTCTCAATGGCCCAAATCAAATCCACCCATATCAATGGCATAGGAAGACTTCGGACCCCCCTAAGCTCCATTTCAAATTATTCAAGGGGGGGTGGTGGGGGGTAGGGTCTGACCTCAATGCTATGTGTCATCCTCTCCATACTTCGGACACCCCCCCCTCTCATACATCACTGTAGCACCCCCATTCCCCCCCGTAAAGTAGCTTCCTTTGAATTTTAAAACCTGACTCCACCTCCACTTCATCTCACAGTCTCCATTAAGAGAGTCCCAAGCCTACGCTTAGAGGACAACGACGACACTTTCAACACTGTTTCAGCAGCTACAGTCATCAAAACAGAATGCAATGAAAAGAGGAACAACACAACACATATTCCAATAGGACAAATAGAATTTCTTGTTTAAAGGACCAGTAACCACCAGAATGCCTAGAAACAACATCAACACTTAGTCGACTAATATTATTTTAAAACAATTTAGTCTATTTTTATGCTTTTTGTAATAAATTCTTGAATTCTGTTTCAAGATATTTGTATATATATTTATAACAAGTCTTGATATTTTAAATCAAGATATTTTGTAATAAATTTGTATAAATTCTTCATAAATTGAGGTAATAGATGTTGGTTTTTATATAGAAGAATGGTATTGTACATTATTGAAGCATCAATGGATTTACCAGTAACACAAAAAGCTCTTTCACATGATTCTTGTGTCAAGTTTTTGGTGAAGTGTCTCTATCGTTCTATGTGTTTATATTTCTCAGTTTATCACACATATTTGTTTCTTAATCTGAAATATTCAATAGATAATTAAAGGACAAAATTTGTTTAAATCTACACTCTGCTCCTGGCTTTGAATAATTTCCATGTTTTCTACTGAACTTTAAATACAAAATTTAGGTAACAATGCTCTATATCTAAAGTGAATCTTAATCTGTTCTTCCTACCCCATCTCATAAACTGAAAGAATCCAATCAGTTTGGCTACACTACCCTATGAGATCTATCTGTAAACACTAAAATTGATCCATACTCTATGAAATAGACTCCATATCCCAATGGTAATCTAGTTATCAACCAACCATTCAAATATAAATCAAACCTTGAACTTTCATAACTAGCCTAATCTTCAATACAACAAAGTTAAATCTTAGAGAGAGAGCCCTCTCTGAAGCTGGCAGGGCTAGATCCCAGCTGCCAATTTAGGTTTGTGGTTTCCTTTGCGATTTTCTTCTGCAACCTCATAAAACTACAGAGTGCTAACAGGTGACATGTTCAAATGGGTTAGAAATAATTATAAAAATAATGATTTAATAGTTATTTCCTGGAGAGAAGTGAACTGATTTAGGAATAATAAATAAATAATGATTTATTTAGTCCCAAGGGGACAACTCAATTATCAATCGAAGTTATGTGAAGATGTGCAAACTAGGAGATACAAGGTTCAATCCCCCGGTCATGACCTGGTCTATGAAAAGGAGGACAGGTCATAGGCCCCCCAAGGTATAGTGGTAATGGCTAGAATTGACTATGTGTTACACAAGTATGGGACTAACCCAGATGTCGATTCCTCTAGGTTACAAATAATAATAATAATAAGTTTAATTTATTTAATTATTCCTACGGAAACAATAAAAGTGGGTGAAAATATTTTTAATTATTTTCACAATAAATGGGTAAATATGAAAATAACATGAAATTAAATGGATTTTTGGGGTACTTTCATGTGGGAGAAATAATTAAATGGAAATAATTTAGGAAAAGTGGTTCACTAAATTATTTCCTAAGGTGAAAGTGGGTTTTAATGTGTAAAACCCATACCACATGGTGTATTTCGATCAACATAGTGGAAAATGGGTAGGTGATCACTTTTTAGGTGATAACAACATGGTGTGTTTTTACCCTAGCCCTCTTAAATAGATAAATAGGTTGTTATGCATTAAGGTCATCTCTATTATAAGGCCCATGCAATGGATATACTATGAAAGCAATAATTGTAATAGGCTTTCTAGAAGGTTTCACTTACTAGGAAATTCCTTGAAGGTTAGATATAAACTATATAATGAAGTGAAATCAAGGTATTGGGATGTCGTAAGAAGCATATTGTAATCAGAGCTTTAATCATCTAGAAGTTGTCCCTTTGAAGAGGCAAGTGAAAATTGTTTTTATTAATAAAGGTATTATTATTGGTGGTATTTTGGTTCTTCTACAATTACCTATTGTTGTTTTAAGATGTCATTTATCCTCTAATTGTCACTATGTTTTTTTATTTCTTCTCTGATTATTTTATTTCACAAATGAACAACACCATGGATTTTTAATATTTTAATACGCATAAATTTTCTACTAGGTAATCATGCTAATCAATATCAATTTCCCCTAAAATTGAATGTAAATATTAACCACTTTAATATCATTTAAGAATCTTATAAAGTATGAAGGGAGGAATCAAGCCCATTATTAAACTCATCATTATATATACTATATACATTAGGATTGATAGAAAAATTCTAAACCTTATACTGTTTGGATTTTTTTCAGCAATCATTATCGAAATCCAGTTATATGATTTTTGGGGAAATTGCAAATTTTTATTTCTAAATTTACAATTTTTAATGCAATAATGGATTTAATGCCTTCAAAAATCCATCTTACACCTAGATTATGCAATATCAACAATTGATATATGATATTTTAGCAATTTTTCTAACTTTTAGCTAAATTTAAAATAATAGTTAGTTGAAAAAACATGACTATAAAAAATCCAAATTTCGTATAAACACTAAAATCAAATTTATAGGGACCAAAGTATATTTTTTAACCAACTCAAGAAAATATGGTCTTCATAAAATTGGGGTTTAGAACTTGACTTATAAAATATGACTTAGTCATTATTAACTTTATTAAAAGGATGTCCAATATGTAAAACCAAAATGTTATAAAACCTAATTCCTTAGTCTTTAATACATTATTTGTGTGTGTGTGTGTGTGTGTGTAGCTAAAGACGCAATTTTCACAATATTTGCCATAAATTTTAAGGAAAATGTTCTAAAATATTAATATCCATCTCAGATGGAAACTTCTAATCTTTCTAAATTTTGGAATTTTTATCAAATGTTTATAATAATAATAAAGTTAAAAAATGGTGTCTTCTTGTGGGGTGACAGGGTGGTGTCTCACTAGGATATCATCCTTTCCACCCATATTCAAATCATGTGGGGGACACCATGGCCCATCGTAGTAAGTCCAGAAGGATAGGCATCGCTTTGGAGTGTAGGATCCTGGCTCCAATTTTCAATGGTCTTCAAACGTCTCAGTCCTAGGATGAACTATGAGTTTATGCTATATGTAGCTTGTGGGTTGCTGCATATATCTAGGGAGATTGATAAATCCCCATCAAAATGATATCGTTTAAAAAAAATAAAGTTAAACAATCTCATAAACCTATACATAACCATTTTTATCATTTGTTTCATTTGAAACAACTACTATAATTATTATCTATCCAAAATGAAAAAAATGCTTAGTTTCAAATTTCTTGAAAATCATTTTAAAGTACCTCTAAGATGGAATTACACATCCTGTGTTCCATAAGAATTCCCCTTATGAAAAATACAATATCAAATTATCCTTGTTAGGTTCTTCCATTGGCAAACCAAAATACTAATGAATTTCCACATTATTTTCCAAATTTAAAGTTAATTTATGGTTAAATTAGTTTATGTCCACGAGTCTTAGATAGATGGTGATCGGGTGCTCTGTTAAGGTACTCCTTGATGTGAAGTCACCGGTTCAATGCCCCGCCTGATCAGGTTGATATATTGGACATGTTGAAGATGTAGTCCTGCCAAGCTTACAAAAAAAATAGCTAAATTAGTTTATAACCCATGAGGTGTAGTTCAACTAGTTTTTGCAGGGTTTAGTCCTCATCAAGTCTTAGGTGCAAATCTCATGGTGAGGGGTTTAGCGTAGGAGCCATTTGTGGGGGTTACATTGTACTAAGGGTCATACAAGTTCAAGTGAGTCTCACACAACCATGGTGATAACATCTTATGGTTATAAAAATCATTGTTCCATCCAACATCTAGGTTGACCCCAACCTAGAATCGTATTAGTAAGGAAGAGTGAAAAAAAAATGGTTGAATTAATTTAACATAGTAAAAATGTAAGAGGAAGATATGACGAACCAAACCCTTAAAAAGTGAAACTTTTCCAACAAAAATTTAAAATGGTTAACTATCAATATGAATTTAAATATTCACGTAATTATGGCTTATACATTTCTATTTTTCATGGCAATTATGTGACATCCTCACTTATTATTCCCATCCATGAGAAGGGTAACCATGACAAAGAACACCCTCCTAGATCATTCTGTGACTTTCAATCATGGGTTCATAATGTAATGTATTTTATGATTTTTGTAATAGTCCTTACATCTATGGCCCAATAATACATAATAAAGAGATTCCTCAAGTGAAAATATTTCTAATGAACTCTCATTTGGTTAATTTCAACAATTATAGGAAAAAATTCTTGAAGTTTGAGCTCCAATAATCATAACCTTTGTCCCTTTTTGAATGTGGACCTTTAGAGTTATCTAAGAATTATAATATTCCCATAAGTATTGTAGGAGGGATATTTAAAAAGTATATATACTTAAGCATTGTTTTATTAGGTTGGTGTGTTGGTTATAGAGTCTAATTTGGCATCCTTCATTGTAAACATGAGGGTGGGGTTGGGGGGAATATTAGAGAAAACATATTTAAATTTTCTCTAATATCCTCCCCCACCCCTCAAGTGGGGAGGGAATTTTAGAGAAAATAAAAATATGTTTTCTTAAATATCCCCTCACCCTATTGGTCAACCCCTCATATATTCCCCCCCACTACACATAAGTTTTTGTCACCAAATCAAACCACCAATATATCGTCATTGTAATCATGTGTCTACCAAATCATAATTTAGGATGCCACATGGAATAGCTCCCTCACCAAATGTTACTAGTTTCACCCTCATTTAACTTTACAATGTGTTACATATGTTGCTAGTTACACCTTCATCTAACCTTACAATGTGTTACATATGTTGCTAGTCGCACCCTCGTCTAACCTTATAGTGTGTTACATTATTGCTAGTTGCACCCTCATCTAACCTTACAATATGTTAAATTATGATTGGTTCACCAAATGTTTCTAGTTGTCAGTCAAGCACCACTCTTTGACCTTATAATTTGTTACATTCTGATTGGTTCAAGGGGGTGAAGGAACCACCCTCTAAACTTGTAATATGTTACATTATGACTAGTTCAGGCAAGTGAAGGAATGACACAACTATTGAGTGGGGTAGAATCCATTTTTCCTTTGCTCCAAAGCGTTGAGCGCAATTGGGTCTTAATAAAAACCCTCACACATGGATGTTTGGAGAAACTATCGGAACCCCAATACTAAAGGATTCAAATTGCAAACAAGTAAAACCTTAGTGGGAGGTCTCCCACATGAATGCTAGGACAACTTCATGGAAATCCCAACACCAAAGGCTCCAAGCCATAAATTAGTTAACCTTTTGTCAATGATATTCCATATGGCAACTTGGACAACCTTGTGGAAACCCCAATGCTAAATAACTTAGCTTCTGTATTACTTTTCCATCAAGACTTTCTAGTGGGCTTCCTTAAAATGAAGTGGAACAAAAATAGGATGTATCTAGCTACTTCCTCCATGGAAATTAACAAGATCAACGTCTTTCTAAGGTAGAAAAAAAAAAGTAAACATACTTCTTCGTAGAGATAATTGCAGCTGCAAGATAAAACCTTTCACCACCTTGCTCCACATCAATGGATTAGTGAGATATCTTTCAAAAGAAAGCTAAGAAAATTTTGTGAAAATCCCAACACCAAAAGATCCAAGCTAAATTAGTCAACGCTTTTGTCAATGCTTTCCCATATGAAAATTAGGACAACATCATGGAAGCATCAATGCTAAAGCACTTATATTCTCTATTGTAGTGCCACAGAGAATTTCTAGTAGGCTTGGTAAGAATAAAGTGGAACAAACCTACAAATGGAAATTAACAAGTTTAACATCTTTCTAAGGTAGGAAAACAAAATATTGAGCATATTTCTTGATCCACGTGGATATTAGTGGCCACTGGATTATTCCTCTTGGACCCCCAACAATGTTTTCTATTAATTTCCTATTTTTCAACATAGTTCCATATTTTGGCAGTTTCCTTTTTTGGCAGTTTTCAAGTCTTGAACTCTTGGAGCCATTTTGAGGCCCTAAACGACATTTTTGGGAAACAGGAAAACATGGGTCTTTCTCTCATTTTTTAATCGGAATTTTTCCTCCATAGATAAACCTTTCTAACAGGATATCATGTGCACCAAACATAGATCATATGCCAAATTTAGGACCCTGGTAATTTGACGTTCCAACTAACCCCATCAGGTCCCATAGCATGGTGCTTCATCTCCTCGGGTTAGGTTTTTTTATTTTTATGGTTTCTAATTGTCTCTTCATGATAAAAAGACCTATGAACCTCATTGTAACATATTTCAGAAGGCATGTAGTTGTCACATCTCTTCTCAGAGATAAGCTACCACCACTCAAGCTAGTTTGCTTTCATTCTGCAAGTAAACAATTCACAATTTGCTATTATTAATTGAAATTCAATTTCATTTTATCTTTATGTTTATATTTTAAATTTTTATTTCATTTTCTTTCTTCTTAAATTTGGATCAATGATATTAGAGTAGTCTGCTCTTTCTTTGTTTTTTGTGCATTTCCCCAACAAAGTTGGGGTATAAGGAGTTGGGGCTCAAACTAATTGAACCATTGCAAGACCTTCCTTTCCAAACCTGAAGGCCTTCCATGGAAGAATAAAACAAATATGAGGGAGTAGGAGATCCTATCAAATTTTTTGCTCGAATCAGCCCTCAAGCGACAAGGAACAAGATGATGGATATTTTTCCCCAGATCCTTCGGCGGATATCAATGGGTGAAGCATCTTCATATAGTAGTCACTTTGGAGGTGCCGCCCCTTTAAGGTACAAGTTAATGTTGACATTCCTATATTTTAAGTCCAAATAGATGCAAATTGTCTAGATAAATGGTTAAATTTTCTAGAAGGATATTTTTCGGTCCATAATTGTTCTGATAGAAAATATTATTATTTCACTCCTTAAGGCCACACCCCATGTCAAGGACAGTGGGAAACTTACTATGAGAAAAGGTCCAAGGATGAATCATTACTATGTTTAGCCACACCCTCTTGGGACTCTTTCTGAGATGATGTTAAGGAATAGTATTTCCCTCTCAGGAGCTATAAAGACAAGTACATAAAATTTACCTCATTACAGCAGGAAAGGGACCAAGAAGTTCCAAATTTCATGAATATATTCCACACCCTACACACAAATTTGGGTATAAAAGACTCTAAGTGACATATGGTGCTCAAGTACCACATTTTTGCACAAATAGATCTAGGAAGAAATGGAGTTCCTCGACATCTCCTTGCTTGGTGCAACATACTGATATGTTGTCAAGATTGAGTAGAATTTTAAACAAAAGTGATTCTTTGGATCTACGAACCCAAAGTAGGGAAAGGGGATGCCCAAACCACATAGACAATATGGAATGACTCAGTACAACCCCTCAAATCTATCATAAAAGAATAGCAATGTGAAGATGAAGAAAGACACTAAGAAATTCGTGTGATTTACACAAGAGCCCCACTCACAACATAACTAAATGTTGTGAAAAATAGTCACTAGTGGACTAGTTGAAAGCTTTAGAGTGAGACACATTTTCCAACTCTAAGATAGAACCCAACAAGGGGAAACAAATCATTGATGCAAAAACCAACACCACTATTACCATGACCAAGGTTAAGAAAAGTGAGCCTGAAGATTCGAAGGAGGGTGAGTGTCTCTTACACTCACATATGTGGGTGAAGGGTGATCTATTACAATCCATTTTTTATAGTGGGAATCAAAAGAACATCATATTATTAGAGGTTTTTAAGCATTTGGTATTGCTGAAAAAATTACACCCGCAGGCATAAACCATCAGGTGGATCCACCAAGGGTGAGATCTCTGCGCCAACTAGTAGTGCCACCTCCCCTATAGCATTAATATTTTCATAGATGACGTATTGTGTGACATTGATCCCCTTGAATTTTTTGATTTTTTTCTTAATATAACCATACTTGTGGAAGCATCATGTTGTGTATAAGTCTAGACCTCGTATTATTATTATTTCTTTTGGCAAAAAATTATATAGGATACTAGAGGTAGCCCCACCTACCTCCATTTCTTTGATCTATGTTAAGAAATGCAGTAAAATCATCTCCCAAACTAGGAAAATTGTTTTCTTCCTTATTCTCTTTCAAATGAAGGAGAAGATCATGGCCACTATGGCCTCTAGAGAGGACTTCACCTCAAAGCATAATAAAGTGGATAAGGTCATCGAAAAGTATAGGGGCATCTTCTCCTCACCCACAGGGATACCTTTGCATTATCAGGTCAAGAATTTGATCCATCTGACCCCTGATGTACCCCTACCTAATGGGCCAATCTACCACTGCTCTCTTCTAGAAAATGAAGCAATCAAGCAACAAATTAGGATTTGCTACAAAAAACACACATCCATTCAAGTTCAACACTTGTGAGATCCCAATTTTACTCATGCAGAAGAAATATGGGACCTAGAGACTCTGCATTTATTAGTGGGTACTGAACAAAATCACAGCCGGAAACAAATACCTGATCCCACAAATTGATGACCTTCTTGACCAAATCAAGGGGGATAATTACTTCAGCAAGATTGATTTGAATTTCATCTATCACCAAATTCCAATAGAACCCAGGAATGTATGGAATACCATTTTCAAGTCCAAGGAGGGTTCCTTTAAGTGGTTGGTCAGGCCCTTCGGGTTGAAAAATTCCCCTACAACATTTATGAGGTCGATGGATGAAATATTGTGACCTTTCACCAACTCGTTTGTGCTTGTATATTTGGATGATATCCTCATATTTAGAAAGATTTGGAAAAATAACTTGCAACATATTCGGTAAGTCCTTCAAACCCTACCACAACATAAGAAATATACCAACATAGAGAAATGATCCTTTGGCATGGACCGGGTCCAATATATGGGATACATAATTGATAAGCAATGCATGCATGTGGATCCAGCTAAGATCCAAGTCATTCGAGATTGGTCGACCCCTACAACTCTAAAAAAGATTTAGATATTCTTAGGCCTTACTAATTTCTATGAGATATTCATGTTGGGGTTCTTTCATATCACTTGGCCCTTGAGTCAAGTTACCAAGCGTGGAGAAAAAGAAAAAGAAAATCTAGTTTGAGTCGCAAAAAGGCATTCATTGAAGTGAAACACCTCCTTTGCTCTACATCGGTCCTCACCTTTCTAGAATTGCAACAACCATTTGAGATTGATACACATGCCTTTGAGTATGTTATTGGTATAGTACTTACTTAACAAGGGCATCCAATGGCCTATCATAGTGAGACGCTCTACGATACTTTTCAAAGGTACCCCATCTATGATAAGGAAATGTATTCTATCGTGCAGGCTTGCCGATAATGGAAACATTATATTATGGGGAAGGATATGATCATTCACACAGATCACTGGCCTCTTCAATTTATGCAGACATGGGGGAAGTTGGAAAAGGATCACCATCATAAATGGTCCACATACCTACAACAATTCCATTTGAACATTAAATACAAGAAATGTAGCACCAATCACATCAGATATTGTCTAAATCAACCCCTGATTGTGGCACTAAGCACAATTCTCAACTCTTGTGAGAGCGAGACCTGTGGATGACCATAGTTATATGAAAATGAATTCTAATTCACTGCCACATACAAGACGTTGATGGTTGGAAATCCACTTCAATACTTACACCATTAGGATGGAATATTGTGCTATTTGGGACATCTTTGTGTTCATTCAAGTGAGTGTTCCAAGCTGATTTGGGAGGAGCATTATAATCGGGCCACGAGACACTTTGGTGTGGAGAAGAGAGTAGAATTATTGCATATGTAACATACCACCTCCCACATTTACCTAATTTCACTAGCCTATCAGGGTAAACATGATATGAATATTTACTAAAACATGATATGAAGATTTACTATGACATGGCCCTACCTCCCAACTCTAGGTAAGGAAGTGAGGCCTACAAACTGACAACTCACAATATCCATCAAGACTACAAGACACTCAAAGGCAAAAGGACCACCCCATGTGACCAAACCCTAATTTTTGGTTCTTTTCACTAACCTAGACTCCAAACTGCATGTATGATAAGGCCTAGGTGAAGTTATAGGCCTCTAACAACATGCACAACATTGCCTCCATGCATTTGTGATCCAACTTTCCCAATTTAGAGGGTGTGGTCCCAATATTTGAGCCAACTTTTCAGGCCAACCTCTAGAACACTGCATAGAATCTCTTAATACTTTCCAAAATCATAATTTACTTGATGACAAAGCTAAACATTCAAACATGAATTGGAAACTTGACCTAGTCTTCCTAGAACACACAAGACATTTCGTCAAACACATGGAAAACATGTAAGATATAGGTCATGAATGCATATCTCATCATATTAGTCTGAGATTCATTTGAGAATCAGAAAGAAGGATCTATTCCCTCTCCACATAGTGGTAACAACACTTATTAGCTCATAAGTTCATCAACCAATCAATAACTAAACAATTCATGACAAGATCCATAGATGATACACATCATATAATCAGCATATAACTAGAAAATAAACAACATAGGAACCATGGAAACTCCTCCAAAATATCATCGATGCAATCACTACAAATTCTCATAGTTCACAGTAGGAAAATGTCTCATATTAACATGTGAAAATACCAACCAAGCCACAGACTTCTACATACCATCTGACCATAGATTGGGTTGAACCAAATCTCTATTTCAGTCAATTGCCCCTGCACCATATTCCAAGCATGAATGTGGTATCTCATGGAATAAGCCAAGACAAAACCAAACCAAGGCTTCTAGAGGCCAAACCACCTCAACCCTTAACCAGAGTGATTCTACCTCCATGGTCAAACATCAGTAACACCAACTAGACTGGTCTCTACCCAAGTTATCCAGGTCCCTAGGAACTAGTAACTCATCCCACAGCCTTCGAGGGCTCCATAGCATTTGTCCAACCCAACTTTAGGGACAATTAACTCAACCCACCAAGGAATCCAAAGATTTTGTCCCAACCTAGGCTCTATGACTAGTAACTCAACCCAAGTTGTTCTAGGGCTTCTAGAGTGCTTTTTCCAACCCACAGCCATAAGGAATTATGAGCACCAATCAAAAAAAAATCAAGTGGAAAGACCACAACACCATGGGTATCCAAGAAATTGCAAGGCAAGTCTAAAACCATTGTCAATCCAGGAAAATATCCATGATGATGATAACACATAACCAGATAATCACATGTATATAGCATGCATCAAGAAATCAACAAGGAAATGACACCTGCAACCTATTACCTGCAAAGAACTCCAGTTGTAGTAGTTGATCCACCTATTCCCTTATTCTTTCCTATTTTTCTTTGCCTTCTTTCTCCAATCCAAGTGAATTCTAAAGTGCCCAAAGCATGCTCCAAGAATGCTCCAATATTTCTCTAAGTGTGCGAGAGTATGAGATAATGGAAGAGAGCTCCAAAATTGAACTAACAAAAAGACATGAACTAATACTCAAAAGCCTTTTTATCATTGAGGCGTCTATTTTCTTCATTTTCCTTCATTTTTTCTTTAATTTTCCTAACATGCAATGTTTTTATCCTTCATCTCCCTTTTCTCCTATTTTCCTTTATTTCATAAATAAAATGTCCATTGATACATCTTTCCTTCACCAATGCCTTTTTTGATTTCCATAGCCATAAATTAATCACAAGTGATACCCATCACTATGTTTTACCCAACATTCATCTTGGAATATGTGTCCCATGACCTTGGTCTTATTTTATTTACATGGAAAATCAACCAGGGGTTGTTACAAACCCCTCCCCTTGGGGGAACACCATCTTTGGTGTTCAATGAAACCTATGACTAGGAAACTACTAAAAACAAAAACAAAAAACAAAAAAACATACTACTCATGGATATTTATAACATAGATCGATGCAATAATTAAAATGAACAACTACTGCAAAACAAACAAACATACAACTTATTAGAGCTTTATAATACAAATCAATGTGGCATCTGCAGCAACATCCATATCTATAAATATACATATACCAAAAACTCATTTCATTAAACCAACAAATAATAAAGGATATAAAGCCTGCATATGGTCAATCATCTCCCATGTAGCTTCATCAGGCCCAAAATGCTTCCACTGCACTTTAACCTACTTGATTTCTCTATTCTATAGCATGAGTTCTTTCTGTTGCAATATGCATTGTGGTTTTGACTGAAATTATCCCTCTAGATCCACCTGCAATACAGACCAATCAATCACATTATCAACATTCTTTACATATCTCTTAAGAAATGAAACATGGAAAACATCATGGACTTTCATTGTTGGAGGCAGTGCAAGTTAGTAAGCCATTGGTCCAATCCTCTCAAGGATATCAAAAGGATCGCAATACCAAGGTGTCATCTTGGCACATGATCCAATCCTCAAGGAGCTCCTCTTGGGCTTGATGTACAAGTACACATGCTCCCCAACCTGAAACTCCTTAAACACCCTATGTTGATTTGCATAACTCTTTTTCATGTCCTATGTTTCCTTTATATTCCTCTAGATAACCTACATTTCCTATTCCATCTCAACCAACATGTCTATTGCAATCAACACCCTATTCACTAGATCAATCCAGCTGATGGGAGCATTACAAATCTGCCCATAAAGTGCCTCAAATGGACACATCCTCAAGGACTCCTGATAATCGTTATTATAAGAAAACTCTACCAGTGGAAGATACTCTTACCACTTCCATTGTTGATGCATGATGTGCATCCTCAACATGTCCTCAAGGATCCTACTAACCATCCCTGTCTTTCCATTTGTCTGTGGATGGTAAGTCATACTGAAGGATAACTTTATCCCCAAACTTGCAAACAAATCCTTCCAAAACCTAGAAGTGAATTTGATCTTCTTAGGAAAACCATGCAATCTCACTATCTCCTTAATAAAGACCTGAGCAACCTAACTAGATGAATTTGTATACTTCATTGCAATGAAGTGAGCTACCTTACTTAACCTGTCAATGACAACCATGATGGAATCATGTTGTCTAGATTTCTTTAGAAAAACTGTAATGAAATCCATGGAAATGGCCTCCCATTTCCATTCTGGAATCAGAATCAGCTGCAATAAACCTCTTGGATGATTGTACTTTGCTTTTACCTGTTGACAATCCAAACATCTAGCGATGAAATCAACCATCTATTTCGTTGAATTCGTCCAATAGTAGAACTTCTTCACAGTTGTCAAAGTCTTATGATATCCTGGGTGGCTTGAATATGGCTTGACATGAAACTCCCTCAAGATAATATTCTTGAGCTCACTACTATCGTCCAACACATAAATCTTGTTCCTAAATCTAACCAAGCCATTTGTCGTGAGATGATAATCTACATCTTGTTCACCTATACTTTGTTTTTGTACCATGTACTTAAGTTGTTGGTACCTATCATCTAATTTCCTTACCTATAATATCTGCTCCCGTAAGTCTATCCCATATGAACTCATAGCTAGAATGTGATTTACCTGCACTCTTTTGTTAAGAGCATCTGCAACCATGTTCTCCTTACCCTTAATATACCTGATCTCAAATTCAAGCTAACTGAGTGTGGCCAACCGTCTATCTTACCTGGAATTAAAATTAGGTTGTTCAAACAAGTATCTCAACCCACTGTGATCACTCATCAACACAAACCTCCTGCCAAGAAGATAGTGTCTCCACATCTTCAATGCATGAATGATCACTACAAAGTCAAGATCATGAGTCACGTACTTCTTGTCATATTCATTTATTTTCCTTGACTCGTGGCATACCGCATGTGCCTCTTGCATCAAGAATCCACCAAGTCCTCACTTGAAGGCATATGTACACACAACAACCTCTTTATCTCGATCTGAAATCTTTGAAACTAGAGAATTTGTAGGCAATGACATCAACTCCTCAAATCTAGCTTCCCATTCCTCTATCCATTCAAACTTCTTTCCTTTTCACTATAATGATGTAATAAGATAGGAAATCCATGAGAAGTTCCTAATGAGCCTCCTGTAATAACCTGCTAATCCAATGAATGATTTGACCTCATCAACATTCCTAGGAGCTTCCCGCTCCATGATAGCTCTGATATTTTCTGGATCCACTATTCTGCCTTTCTTGGAAACAAAATGTCCCAAGTAATGAACTTTTGTCTTAAATAAACTTCACTTACTAATCTTGTCATACAATTGATGCTCTCTCAATAGTCTTAACACTACTTACAAGTGTTATGAATACTATTCCTCGTTCTTAGAATATATCAATATGTCATTAATGAATACTATCACAAACTTATTTAGATAAGGGCGCAACACACTATTCATCAAACACATAAAAGTACTTGGATCATTAGTCAAACCAAAAGGAACCACAACAAACTCATAATTCCCATACCTGGTCCAGAAAGTAGCCTCGTAGATGTCATTTTCTTTGATGTGTACTTGATGATATCTTGATCTCAAATAAATCTTCAAGAACATTGTTGCTCCCTTCAATTGATCAAACAAATTGTCAATTCGTAACAAAGGATACTTGTTCTTGATCATCACCTTGTTCAGCTTCCTATAGTCAATGCATAACCTGAGAGTACCATCCTTCTTCTTTAAAAGAAATATTGGTGCACCCCAAGGTGAAACACTTGGCCTAATGTATCCCTTGGAAATCATTTCCTTCAACTTGAGCTTTAGTTCCACTAACTCTATAGTGCTCATTCTATAAGGTGCCTTCAATGTTGGTGCTACTCCTAGGACCAACTCAATAGAAAATTCTACTTCCCTATGAGGTGGTAACTCTAAAATCTATGCTAGAAATACATCCTAGAACTGCTGACTGGATACCTCTTCAAGACATCAGCACCCTCAACATCCTTACCTTTAGCACTGGAAACATGCACTGCAAGCAATACAACCCCTTTCCTACAACTTCATTTTTCCTACATAGCTACAACCATTCTTAATGATGTAGGCTTCATCCTACCCTATAATATTCTCTTCTCGCCATTATCATCCAAGCACTCAATAGCCTTATCAAAGAAATCTACCTTAGTCCTATGAATGTATGACTAATCCATACCCAAAAACATATTGTATTATCATAATGGAAGCACATTTAGATGTGTTGATGTAGACATACCATTCAACTCAAATTCACAAGATCTTACCCAATGATGAACTCTTTTCTTAGTGCCTATAGCCAACTACACCAACCAAGACTCTGCATGCACTTCTCTATTCAAGCAACACTTATCCACCAGGTCAAGATAGATATAACTATAGTTAGATTCAAGTTCAATCAAAATAGAAACAACTTGATCATAAGGATTACCTTCTATCTCGATAATAGATGCCTGGTGATAAGCTTGCATATTATCCAATGTTGCATAAATCCAAGGAATTCCCCAACTATTTGTCCCTCCTAGGAACTAAAAATCTAAGGTCTCCCACCCTGATGTTGTGGACATTCTCTCCTGTGATGATACTTTCCATAAGTCCAATACTGCAAAGGCTTCCTTCCATCACCCTTTTTCTTCTCCTTAGACTAAAATTCATGTCCTTTGTCAACTGCATTGAAATTCTTGTGTGATGTTGCATTCTCCTTGTTACTTACATCTTGAGGTCTTCCTCACTTCTTAACCCACATTTCTTTAGTCTTGTCATTACCTTTCCAACCTTGCTTAGGCTCCACTTTATGCTTAGACTACTCATAATAATGTTTCAAATTCCAAATTACTTCCTCTAATGTTTGAGGCTCATCATACTCAATTTGATCCTTAAATACTAATGGCAATCCACTAATTAATATTTGAACCTTTGTCTTCTCATCCTTAAGATATGGTACATACTTCAAAAACTTCAAAAACTTAATCATATACACTTCATTTTTCATAGATCCCATCTTCAAATCATACATGTCTTTAGCCTTATCGCCATAGTATCTCTCTAACAAGTACTTCTTCCCAAAGAGTCTCTTGAACTCATGCCATGTCAACTCCTTCGTCTTAATATCTCTAACACGCTTTACGTCTTCCCACCAGATGTTTTATTTCCCTTTGATACTAAAAATAGTTATCTTGGCCTTCAAATTCTTTGAATAATCATGCAACTCAAAGAACTACTTCATCCCAATTAGTCATTCCTCTACATATTTTGGCTTCTTTAGCTCTCCATCAAAGGTAGGAGGCTTGGCTTTCTTGAACTCATCTGGCAAGTATTGCTTCTTGTTGCTTCTTGTTCCTCTTATAAGGATGATAACAATGATTAATATCTACTACCATATACCCCATTAGCCTTGTCCTCCTGTTCATAACTGATTTTTGGTTGTCTCTATCTTTGCAAATATGAAAAAATCTGAAGGATAACTGCATTGACTTTTACTTGCTTTTCCTATGCCCTGGCAAGTCTTTCTGTGACACAATGATCTTATCTTATCTACCTTGCAAATCCTAATATTTTCCTTTAAACTTATCGAAGTATTTGTTATGTTAGGAAATTACTTATCTCTTGGGTACTCATTTGATATATAGGGAGAGTCACATGAACTGTAGTCCACCATTCTGCAAATCATCATTGATCCTCTTCTTCTTCTTGCAAACATACCATGCCAGATAAACCAAATATAAACATAATTAGCATACCTTAGTGAAGTTCAAGGGAGGTTATTGCGTCTGCACAAATAAATCCATATTAGAATATATATATATATATATATATATATATATATATATAATATATATATTATATATATAATATATATATATATATATATATATAGATATAGATATAGATATAGATCAATCATCTCAACATACCAACATCATGACGACACAAAACCACAACAATTACCATCACAATGCATGCATGACAACACACAAAAAACTAACATGCATGCATGATAAACACATTTTGTCCATCCAATCCATGTTCTTGAATGTGGAAGCTCTCATACCACCCTATAACAAGCCCCCTCCCACATTTACCCAATTTCACAAGCCTGCCAAGGTAAACATGAGACAAAGAGTTACAATGATATGACCCAATCTCCTAGCTCCAGGTAAGGAAGTGGGGCCTACAAAATAACAACTCACAACATCCCTAAGGGCTGCAAGACACTCATATGCCAAAAGATCATTCCAGGTGACCAAACCTTGAGTTGAGGCTCTTTTCACTGACCTAGACTCCCAACCGCATGCATGAGAAGGCTTGGGTGTGGTTATAGGCCCCCAACTACGTGCACGACATTGCATCCATGTGGTTGTGACCCAACTTTCCTAGTTCAAAGGGTGTGGTCCTAGGATTTTATCCAACTTTTCATGACAGCCTATAGACCACTATCCAAAATTTCCTGAGACTTTCGATAATCATACTTTACTCGATGAAAAATCTAAACATTAAAACTCAAATTAGAAACTTGAAGTGGACTACCTAGAAAACACTATACATTTCAACAAACACATTAAAAACATGTTAGCTATAGGTCATGAATGCATATCTAATCATATTAGTCTAAGATTCATCTGAGAATCAGTAAGAAGGCTCTATGCCCTCTTCACATAGCTACAACAACATTTGTTAGTCCATACATTCACCAGCCAATCAATAACTAAACAATTCATGACAAGATCCATAGATGATACACATCATATAACTAGCATATAACCATAAAATAACCAGCATAGGAACTATTATCTATGATAACCCTAAATAATGTGTTTTTTAGTTTGATTTGGTCATTATAGATAGGGTTTTATTGTTTAGGTTCATGTGACACCTGTTTTAGGGTCCATTCATGTTTAATAGGGTCATCATAACAAAAATAATCACCACTCTATCCATTTTGAAGTCATCATGTCATATTTTTTAGGTCTGACACCTTTACAAACTTTCACAGCAAACACAGTTACACAAACCTAGAATTTGCTATGAAATTCTGTGACACTTCTGTAGCAAAACGGTCCTCTCTGACACTTGTATCACTACGAGAGTTTGTTGATGTATAACGGATTTATTGAAAATGATTTTTAGTGATATCAAATGCACTGATTTGTTATGCCTCTTGATCCCCATGTCCTCCACTCTTTTTTAAATCACTTTTACCTCTCCCTTTCCCTCTATATCATCTTCTCTTATCAAAAGTGCACAAGTGTTGTCATAGATCAGGTATTGTGCTGTCAAAATAGGTTTAGTGAGGTCTAGGTGTTCTAAAATTGGTTTACAGCTGAAAAGGAAGCAACTTACAAGCAACTCTCAACATGTTAGCAAGCATGGCCACCATAAAACACTACAAAGGAGGGGTTGTAGTACGTTATGAGCCCATAGATATGAAACTAATTGAAGAAGACCCATCCTTTTCATAGTCATTTTCCAGCATGGGATGTCTTTGGTTTTCTCAAAAATCACAGGGTTTTCATGCACAAATCATTATGGACTTCGCCCTCAATTTCACAGCGATTGGCACGAAGGTTGGCATATTAAGTTTGAATGTCCCCCCAGACACCATTGCTCATGCTACTAAATCCCAAGGTCAAGGGAAACATGGTTTAAGGTTCAAAATTTCCATCTTCATAATTGTGATGAATTCTTGAAGGAAGAACATCAAGGGATTGATATGACAGTGGGCATCCCCAAAACTTGTCTCAAAGAACATTATTCGAAGTTTTTGATGGTTATTTAGAAGTATTTTACATGTGAGGGAAGGTTCCATATGGTCTACCAATACCACTTCAGGTTGTTGCTTCACTTCACAGGTAAACAACCCTTATATATTCATTTTTATCTCTTCATAATTTTAGGAAAGATGGTTGACAAGGTGCAAGTTAAACCAGAGGCAAGTTGTACCTCTATTTTTCATCATGGTCTTATAAAATTGTTAGTAGTTGAAGAGCTGAATAAATTGAATAGGGATTGGCTTACATTTTTATTCCTAAGTGGATATGAACTAGATGTTGCTACCCCCTCTAGAAAAACTCCAAAATCCCAATCTATAACACCTAGAATAGAGCAATAGCCTAGAGTAGAACAACAGTCAGTGTCAGAAAAAAAACCTATAATTGAAGCTTCTATAAGTGCTAAGAGGAGAATGACCAGAGGACATAAGAAATGATAGGAACAAAGTGCAAATAAGGGCATATTGACTGACATTCTAGAAGCTATAGACATTGAAGAAAGTCCAGTTGAGCAGCCTGTAGAAGTGACCTCAACTGAAACAAAGAAGAAAATAAAGAGAGCAAAGAAATTATATTTTACTCAAGAAGAGAAGGGTTTCATTTTTAGACCAAGGAAACTTGTCACAAGATCAACGCAACAAGTTGAGAAGGTACCTGAAGTACCATTGAGAAAAACAGAGTTATCAAATAAACCATCAAAGTAAAAGAAGGGCAAGGAGATTATTCAAGAAAAGAGTGAAATAGAAATCCTACAAGAATAGTTAAGAGAGGCTAGACAAGAAGTGATCAAGACCAAGCTAGAGTTTGATGAATACCAGTGAAGTGTTAAAAGAAATAATTTTTTATGATGAAATTACAGATAAGTCTAAGAAGATGATAAAAAGAAATATGCATTTACACAGAATGTTTGCACATATGTATAGGAGAAATAGATGGTTACAAGTAGATATGAAAAACCTACAAGGAAAAGTTATAGCGCTAGAAATTCAGATTGAAATGATCTAGGCTAAACTCAAGAAAAGAAACCTCAAGATTGTTGCTAAAGTAAGTGCTAGTCCATGATATGGAAAACTCTCTAATTTTTATCTTTACTATACTTATTTCAGTTACCTCAACCATTTGTATAGTAAGCATGGTATTAGAATCCATAAGGAGGCATTAAAATCATGGAAACTTGAAAAAATCAAGATTTTCCAACTTTTGTAGCAACTGTCCATAGTGAAGCCAAGTTTTTGCTACGAAATTGTTGCAGCATTCCATAAGGGTTAGGGGTGGTCTAAATTTCAGCAAAGGGCGTTCTAAAGGCTTATGTTTAGCCATAAACATCAACAAAGACCTCAGAACCAGCAAATGGAGGAAAAAGGTAAACTAGGAGTGTTTTTCAAAGTCGCTACAAAAGTTTGCTATGAAACTTCTGAAAACGTTGCTTTTCTATGAAATCATGAAAAAATTTGTTTTTCTGCCTATTGGGTAAATTATATGTGTTATAATTCCAACATTAAAATATCAATCTGGGACTCGTAAGCTTCAAGGTGCAAGTGTAGGTAACGCAGGATCAAAACATCTAATCTATACTAGAAATGAAATCAATTTATTGTTTAAGTACATATTTTCTATTTCCAATTGAAACTAGTCAATTAAGGTAAATGTGCTCAAACAATACGAATAAGAAATTCTAATTAATGTGCAAATGAAACTAACTCTAATTAATCATAAACCAAGCAATACAAATTATCATTCAAACAATTTCAATCTTAATCTAAGTAATGGAAATCTTAAATCAAACACTAAGATCTATTTAATCTAAATGCAAGAATCTTAAATCAATCGATACTAACTCAAAAAGGCATCAAAATTATACTAATTTCAATTGAAACGAAACTAATTATAATCCAAACAATTTAAGCTAAGGAAATAAACAATCCAAACAATATTGTGACTAATCTAATTCCCGGGATCACACAAAGATCTACTACTTTACTTAACCATCAAATGACTAAATTACTGCAATGACCATTTCAAGACTAAATTACTTCAATTGCAATGCCAATTCAAACCTAAACTACTCCTAATTGAAATAGAAATACTTTAACTACAAGATTTAGATTGCATCTAATTGAAAACAAAAGCATTTAAATCGAAATAAAAATGTTTAACTATAAGATTAAGATTGCATCTAATGGAAAAAAAAATTACTCTAATTGAAATTGAAATGATGAACTACAAGATTCGGATTGAACTCATGAAAACATTCGTTAATGAAAATCACTTTGCAAATCTAATCCCTATGATTGGAATGAACTACAAAACTTGGTTCCAGGTGGTGGTGGGCTATTTCCACTCCTGGAGCAATTTAGATTAACTCAATAGAAATTAAATTCAAAACACAGTCATAATACTTACAAAGGATTTAGAGATAAAGCAAATTTCAATTAAGATGCAATTATTATTACAAAAGAGCTTCAATCCATCCTTTATTCCTTCCATGCTTCTCTTCCTTTTACAAACTACAAAATCTTACAATACAAACCATGGCTGATCTATTTATAATATTTACAAGGTGAATTAGTCATTTTCCTCAATTATGGAAAATTCAACAATTTTAACAAATTGACCCCAAAGATATTGGCATATCTTCCTAACCATGGTGAATTTTGGAAAAATGTTTGTAAGGAACCTAAATTGTTATATTTTCAACAAAAACCTATCTTGTATTTGTCTCATTAAAATCCATATCCTTGGAAATCATGCCCAAAGTTGGCTTTCTGGCTCTTTTTGAAAGATTCTAGAACTCTGGAAAAACAACCATTTCTTATCAAACTTCCTCCAATACCCACTTATAGATTTTAGGAACATTCGAATATGGAGAAACGGTTTTGGATATAGATTATTGATTATATGGCTAACAAACCCATTTTCTCATATTTCCAGATTCGCCTCCAGCGGCATGGAAATCGAGGTCAAACTTCGCAGTTTGGAAATTGTGCACATTTTGAGCAGATTTATTAATTAGCTCCTAGGGACCCACATGTGTGACTTGGTTGCAATCCAACACATGGGAATGTATTAAAACATTATTTTGGACAATAACCTCCCTCGGTTTTCCCCGGAAGTGTACTAAAATGTCGAAACCCCAAATTGGATATTCTCGTACTCTACTTGTACCCACTAGTTCCACTGGCCTGTGAAGAATTTCGGCGATGGAACCTTGTGACAAATGAAATTATCAAAACTATCATCAGTAAATCATAAAAAAATCATCTTTAATCATATAAAATATAATAAAACTAATGATAATCAACCATAAGGCGTAATACGTGAATTGTCGATAAGTGATGGAATTATGGTGTGAAATGAGTGTAATAGTACATGAATATAGGTTATGAATGGTGGTAATGAATGATGAAAACATGGGCATATTTGAGGCCCAACATCCCCCCCATGCCTGAGGATTTTCATGTCCTCATGCAAACAAGTACTTTGCTCATTTATAGATTTTATGGCATCATGGCTTTGGGCAGGGTTGGTTCTTGTGGAGCAACAATGCGTGAAGATTTGAGGGTGTTGGTTCTTCTGGAGAAACAACATTCTTATTTTACCGCCATATATTTTATTTTGAGAGCAATACAAATTGAGGATAAACAATATATGTGGTAGGAGGAAATGATAAATGAGATGATAAGTGGCAATGGAAATGGTGGATGAGATGAAGTGGTGATGGAGATGGTAAAATAGGTGCTTGCATACTTGGTTTTTGTGAGGCCAATGCTTATGGATGATTCTTTTATGAAAGGAAGCAATGACTTCATCCTCTATTGTATACATTCAACTGACAATATATGTGAATGTAGGAGGGGAAGGTACTATAGTTACTGCTTTGTTTACATGAACCAATATTCATGATTATGACCTTATTAGAGTAGCATGCATTCTATTATGAATGAGGAGTTTGCAAATGGAGGGTATATGGAAAACAAAATATATGGAATATGTGGTGGTTAATCATCAGATATTTCTTAAATATCTAATGAATTAAATAATATTAAACCAACTTTACCTCAAGTTTTACCTTTACCGTGATGATAGTTGCAGGCTAAAGTAGAGGATGGAATGGTTGGAGCTGATGTGACTACTGATATGACCTACTGAAGAAGGTAGAAGGCTGAACTAAAGAGCAGAAGGATGAACTGAAGGACCCCTTCTCCCCCATGCCTGAGGAGTTGTATGTCCCCAAACACTGAGGAAAGGTGACTCCAAACCACCTCAACCCTCAACCTCAGTGATTCCACCTCCATGGTTAGACATCACTAACACCAAATCAGTCTCTACCCAAGTTGTATAGGGCTCCATGAACTATTAACTCATCCCACAACCTTTTAGGGCTCCAAAGCATTTTTCCAACTCGACTCCAGGGACTAGTAACTCAACCCACCAAGGGCTCTAGAGTGTGTGTCCCAACCTGGGCTTCAAGACTAGTATCTCAACCCAAGTTGTTCCAAGGCTTCT
Organism: Pinus taeda; assembly: GCA_000404065.3. NCBI lineage: Eukaryota > Viridiplantae > Streptophyta > Pinopsida > Pinales > Pinaceae > Pinus > Pinus taeda. The sequence goes on from APFE031564382.1 coordinate 239,918, forward strand.
AGAGCATTTCTTCTAACCCATAGCCATAAGGAATTACAAGCACCAACCAGAAAACAATCAAGTGGAAAACCCACAACACCATGGTTATCTATGAAATGGTAAGGCAAGGCTAAAACCACTGTCAATCCAGGAAAATCTCCATGCCAATGACAACACATAAGCAGATAATCACATGCATATACCATGCATCTAGAAATTAGCAAGGAAATCATGCATGAAACCTAGTACTTGCAAAGTAATCTAGTTGTAGTTTTTGATCCACATGTTCCCTTGAACTTTCCTGCTTTCCTTTTCCTTATTTATTCAACCCAAGTGAATGTTAAAGTGCTCCAAGCATGCTCTGGGAATGCTCTAATATTTCTCTAAGCTTGTAAGAGTATGAGAGAATGAGAGAATGAGAGAATGGAAGAGAGCTCAAAAATTGAACTGAAAAAAAGTTGTGAACTAATCCTCGGAAGCCTTTTTATCATTGAGGCCTCTATTTTCTTCATTTTCGTTCATTTTTCCTTCAATTTTCCTCACATTCAAATCTGTGACCCTTCATCTCTCTTTTATCCCATTTTCCTTTATTTCATAAACAAAATGTCGATTAATGCCTCTTTCCTTTGTTAATGCCTTTGCAAATTTCCATAGCCATAAATTAATCACAAGTGATACCCATTGCTATGTTTTTCCAAACATTCGGCTTGGAATATGTGTCACGTGACCTTGGTCTAATTTTATTTACATGAAAATCAACCAGGGTTTGTTACCGCAGAAGTATTTTTATTGGCCAAAACTTTGACAGGAAGTTAGAAAATATATCAAATACTACACTACATGTGTCATCGTTAAACCAACCATTAAGAAGAAAGTCATGTACACTCCTCTGCCCACTCTTATCTGTCCTTGGGAATCCATCTCCATGGATAATATATTTAGCATTCATTCTACCAAGTATGGTAATGATTTTGTGTGTGTGGTCATTGATATATTTTCTACAATGGTTGTATTAGTTGCCTGCAAGAAGAGTATCATAGCAGAATCCACTACCAATATCTTCTTCGAATGAGCATGGGTACATTTTGGGATCCAGCATACCATTATATCAGATCAGGATAGCAGGTTCTTAAGCGCGTTCTAGTCAAGCCTCTGGTCATTTAATGGACATCAAGCTCACCAAGTCAACTACATTCCACCCCCATACGAATGGCCAGACAAAGGTCATTAACATGATGATAGTGCACATATTATGCATGTACAACTCTAAGAATCCATGATAATGGAATGATTGTCTTCCCTATGTGAAACACAACTACATTAGAGCTCTACATAGCTCAACTAGCCAAGGCCCATTTCAGGTAGGCTTGGGATTTCAACCCTTGTGTCCCATTGATGTTGCAATTCGTCTTGCAACTACACAGACATAATCTGCACATGATCAATCTGAACTTGATAAGTCCATCAAGTTTATTGAACGCATTCAACATTTTTGCTAGTAGGTTCATGATATCCTAGATAAATCTAATAATAAGTACAAACAACATCATGATCAACATCAGGTGCCACATAAGTTTCAGGTGGGCGATAATGTTTGGCTACATTTGCAGAAGGAAAGCCTTGTCAGAGCCCATCGAAAGATTCAACCACTCTGATTCAGGCCTTACACCATCAGTAAGGTTGTCAGTGACAATGATTTCAAGCTAAGTATCCCCCCATTCCTTAGCCTACACCCAATCTTCATTATGGACTACCTTCAACCATACTTTCCGCCCTTGTTGGACACTTCAGACATTGTTGAGCAGCCGCCACCAACAAAGTTCACCCTAATTTCATTGAATAGGCCACAACTAATTAGATCATGGACACACAAATTAAGAACACTCGTCGATAGAGGATTCAACTGTATCGAGTTTTCAAATCAGGCAAGCTCCTACACCAAGGCAAGTCGCTCACTAGGGACCAAGTTCAGCAGAAGTTTCCTCACCTCATGGAGGCACTAAATGCAATGGGGGCCATTGCTTCCTAAGTGGGGAGGACTAATCTAGGTGTATACTGGTGGGAACTAGCCTATTCCACTTCGACTCCTAGCACTATTTTCTATCAGTTTCCTATTTTTCAGCATAGTTTCCTATTTCGACATTTTTCTATTTTTGGCAATTTTCGGGTCCTAATCTTCTAGAGAAATTTGAGGCCTTAAATGGTGTCTTTTGGAGAAATGGGAAACTATGCGTTTGTGACTCAAATTTTCATTCAAGTCCTTAGATATAACTTTCTAACATACTATCACCAAACAAAGATCGTACACCAAAGTCACAACCCATAGAAGTTGACATTACAACTAACCCCATCGATGCCCTTACCTTTTGGTGTTGCATCTCCTAGGGTTAGGTATTTGGATGTTTATGGTTTCTCATTGTTTCTTCATGATAAAAAGGCCTTTGAGCCATTGTAACATAGTTCAAAAGGCATGTAGCCATCACATCTCTTCTTAAAGATATGTTACCATCACCCGAGCTAGTTTGCTTTCATTCTGCATGTAAACAGTTTTCAGCATTTGCTATTTATTAATTGAAGTTTGGTTTCACTATATCTTTGTGTTTCTATTTTAAATTTGTATTTCATTTCATTCCTTCATAAATATGGATCATTTATTCATAGATATCATTGTATCTTCAAGCTACAACCCTTTAGTTTCCTTGCTCCATATCAATGACTTAATAATATTTTTAATGATTTTTTTTACAAAAAGGATTTTTAATCTATAAGGGAACTTAGTCTACTACATGGATCTCAAGTAATTTGAATGAAAATTCATCAAAAATCACCACCAATGCATGATCATCAACATTAGGATGGCCAATCATGCTAAAATTAAGCTTTGTGCCCATAGTTTCATAAAAACTTGTCAAAATATGGACATATTTGATGAGCCTATATTAAATATAATCTTCTATAGTACACCAAACAATATGAATGACTTCACTTATAAAAACCTTCATAATATCCAATGGATCACAAGTATCTTTCTCTGGAATTAAATGCACACACTTGGTAAGTTTATCAACAACTCTCGATATTCAGTGTTGTCACTATATCATTGTAGCTCTATTATGAAATCCATGGAAATTTCTTCCAATTTATACTTAAAAATATCATGTGGATGCAAAATTCATACTTAGTGAAAAACATGGTTAAAATTTTGATGAGAACTTTTAAAATGTTTTATTTTAGATGTTTCTTTTTTTTAACCAAAATGATAATTGTGTATTTATATGCAAGTCTATGCCTAGATCACAAAAAATACATCAAATAGTACACAAATATATCTTCAAAATTTCTTCGTGGGCCCTCTTATCCACCAATACTACAATTTTTTCCATAGGAACTCCAAACTAGACAACAAAAAATGAGGTTGTGTAAGTATATACCTTACAAAATTGACCAACCAAAAAACAAAATTTACATGTCATATTACTACTGATTGATAATGAAATCATTCATAATTGTGCTAACGCCATACATTTAGTTCTAAGGAATAAGAAAGGCCCTAATTTAATAATTTATTTTTAACTCTTCCAATATTAAATTACACCCTTCATCAACACATAAGTCTACATCTTTATTAAGATATCATAGAACATGGAAATATGTTATTGAAGAGAAACTTTTCGTTTTTTTTTTTTTAATTCTTTTCATAAGTCTTTTTAATTTATTGTCTCTGAGAAAGGATCCCTTCACCAAATGCTAAATAAGGAGGGAGCCTCTCAAAACAATGAGAGAAGCTACATGAGTTTCCTTGGCTAACTAAATACTGTAATAAAGGGCATAATCTTCAGCTTGGTTATTTTTCATGCATACTAAGCCCCATTAATACTCTACAACTTTGATTTTATTGGGGCCATAAAGCACCCCTTCCCTTCCTACCACCCCTTTTTTAGGGGCCACATAGTGGATATTTTTATCCACGATTCAAAAGGTGGTGTTACTAGTAACACCCTTTTCTTTTTGGGTATAAAATTATAAAATTTTACAATTAGGATCTATAAAACAAAGTTACCAACTTTACGAGAACTTGATCAAATTCTCATTTCTTTAGAGATCGCAGTTAGTGCTGATTTTTATTGTCATTTTGAAAAGTGGTGATGCAACATCACCATTTTTCATTTTGGGGTTAAATTTCCAACTTTTTTCAACCATGAGATTAAAAATTGAATAGCATGACTGATGGGCCTCCAAATTAGACAAATTAAGGTCCTTCTGGCCATCCTTCAATGCATTAAACCTCTCTTTTTTGCATTAGGTGACATATTTTTAGCTTTATTATGTTCACTAGGAAGGTTTAGAGATAATTGCATATTTGTGCCTAATATTATTTATTTTTGTAGAATATTGTCATGTCCCTTCTGAAACACATTTGTAACAAGGTGTTGCTACACAATTTTGCACAATTTTGGCTAAGGAAGGGAACCCATAATTTTTGACTTAGGGACTTAGGTGGCAATTCATCTTTATTTGGTTGCTAGTGGAATGTGGGGGCCACCCACATGGGAGTTTAAATTGGCCCATTCGAATAGCTTGGAGGGAAAGTCGAATAGGTGGATGGAGGGGCCCGCATGAGGTTAGGGAGGCCCAAGGAGTTATAAGGAGGGAGAAACTCTCATTTTGGATTCATTCTAATGCCTTGCAATAAAAATTACTTGATTGTTCTCTCTGTTGTTTAACTAAGTCAACCGGTTGTTTAGACATGAATCCCTCAAGCGAGAGATTCAACCTCTACTTCGAGGGACCATCCATGCCCGCCCTAGAGAGGCAGTTCCATAAGTATTTTAGGATTTTTGGGAGTATCTTATAGCACTACCATTCAGCCACAAGAGGGAGTGTGTATTTCTAGCTAGTTGGAGAATACGCGAGGGGAGTTTGGAGCTATCAGTGATCAAGCATTTTCTAGGAGAGTTAGGAGATTGGGAGAGCAACAAAGGGTCATCCTTTCTTGTGAGTTTTGGAGCTAATAGAGATAGCATCCCAACAGTTCGATTTATAGTTACCTACGACCTACACAGAGAGTCGCCACTAGGCTCATGTGGGAGTTGGAGGAAGGAATTGTAGAGTTGGAGCTGGCCAGGAGAAGTGGGAGATCACTTGGAGGGCTATTTGAGGAGGATTGCTAGATTTGGGAGAGCAGAGATTGATAGAATTAGTCACAACAATAGAATTCAAAATTGGAGGAGGGTCAAGCTGTGAAGGGTAAATTTTTGAAGGTTGGAACCAAGGGAAACCCTTTATGGTTTTTTCTAGGTTTAGGCCAAGGAGAAAGGAGCCGAAATCTCATAATTTTATGAGAACATGAAGCAATGATTCCATCCCATCGAAGTCAGGAGACATAGTAGTTTCTAGGGCAAGGCAGTTCAGTTTGTTGCAACAGTTGTAGTAACCTTCAGTTCAACATTTTCTCTCATGGGTTTTTTCATGATTTTCCATTGAGACAAGTCCAGGTGCACCATTTTATTTTACTATTGTATTTTCTCCTAAAGAAGTAATAAAATGACTCAACAATTCTCTATTTCCAGTGTTTCCATGGGTGCTTAATGTATATTTCGTTTTTCTGGTTGTTCGATTGTTTGCATGCTTTATATATCACTTACATTCCTGTTTAGGAACTTTACAATGGTATGAGAGCCATAATCTTGGCTCAGCCTATGGGAAAGATTAGAATCAAATAACATGGTGATCATGTGGAATGAGGCAGTGAGGATATAACAAATGATGATTGATGTGGGGAAAAATTTGATTCATTAATTAGTTTGGAATTCATACATGATTGCAACTAATGTGGAATTGTTGGGGGAAAACTGGAGGGCATACCAATCATTGGGTCATGGCATTCAGTCATCCCTCTCTTTTTGGGAATTCTATGAACTAAGGGGTATGGACAAACCATTGGCGATTCGGTGGGATTTTGTAGGGATGATGACAAGTATTAAGAAAAAAGATAAAAGAGTAGTTGAAAGGGCCATGGTTAGCAAAGAGATAGTTGAGCATACACCCATTGATGAGGCATCATCCATTAATGAGGTATTCGGGGTTGTGACCGAGTTCTCAGGTGATAACAATGCACCATAGTTTGGTGAGGTGTGGGAAGATAGCTCCATTATTGTTGAGGAGCCGATAGGTGCAGAGGCCTCTAGATCTATGATAGAGTTTCCAAACAAAAGTCGCCTACAACTGACTAGTGAGCATATCGTGCATATTGGGTTGTCTATGGAGGAGAAGTAAAAGGCTCATGTCAAGCCCATGATGGAGAGGATGTGCAGCCATCCCTTGGGCTAGCCATTGATGAGGAGCAGCATAGAGGTCAAGCGTTGGGTTTTCATCACAGTTCGCTTCAGAGGCCCACTAGTGGGGTCTATAGCGTTATCAACCCACCCTTATGCGTTGGATTGAGGGAGGCCAAGTTGTCTAGACATACTTGAGGGAGTGGATAGGTTAGCAATACTGAGCTGAGCATGACACCACATCAGCTTGGAGGGCTTGTTCCTTCCACAGGGGATTACACATTCGATCTCTCCTTTGGGATTGGATAACAAGAGTTACTGAGTTGTTACTCTATGGATCAAGTTAGGTGGTTGGATACATCCATGGCCACATGTTAATAGAGGCCATGGATTACCAGAGGGACTTGAGGCAAGACTATTTTTGGGATCCAGGTGGGATTTTCCATCATATCATAGAGCTAGTAGGTGATGGTAGTAGCTACGGGATGAGTTTGACGCTTGAGAACACCCACATTTTCAGATCTCCATCAAAGCCCCAGTCAACACTAGTGACGAGATGGTTTAATAGGCGAGCATAAAAATTTCATGAGTTGTCTTGGCATATTGACAGTGCGTGGAGTCACAGGTTGACTAGCTTACTCTAGCAGGAGATGGTAAGATGAGGTGGCATCAACAGGCTATCAGACAGGTAATTGTATGGAGAGAGTGCTCTCTTACTAGCATATAGGATGCAGGGACTATTGAGGATAGGCACAGTAGTGGCATTTCCAGTAGCATGTGGAGGGTCGAGCCGCTCGGGTCTTTCAGAACAGATGGAGGGATATAGCCCAAATTATGGAGGGAGTACTAGCAAAGAGGTTGATATTTTGGCCCATGCAGGATATTGTATACTACAAGGTGGTACGATAGTGGGTAGTGGTACACAGGGATACATAGAGTTATGTCATAACATTCAGTGTTATGTAGACAGATACAGTCTGATGCATACAGAAAAAAGCCATAACATCCATTGGTGAGTGTGGCTATGGAGCAAGAATCAAGGGCCTGCAGAGGAGCATGGAGATGTAGGGTGGTGTGTCATAGTATGTTGGACTGTTTTGGGGAGTGGGAGTGCCTCACATCGTATTGAGTACATGCAAGGAGTGACATGTACAGTGACACATGTGGGAACCAGGCCAGTACAGGTTGGTATAGCCGTAGCCAAGGGTATCCAGCGGTGTACAAGGGTAAGCCATGGTGTAAAGTGGCATGTCTAGGAGTACTAGGATGATCGGTGGCATGCAGGGATGTATAGTGTTGCACAATGAGTTCATGGAGTGTTTCCTCCAGGGAGATCCTTAGACGGAAACATTGGGCATATCTTTGGGTGTAGTTCACCCAGGGTTGGCAAGGACACGGATGAGTAATACTTGATGGTATCTGTAGGGACTCACACACCTGATCCTCTTTTTCATCCCTTAGGGCACAATCAATTTTGTTGTCGACTTTTTGCACTTTGGGCATGAGCCACGAGGGACAAGGAGCTCACTCGAGATATTTGGGTGGGACTCAGCGCACTAGGGGGGAGACTTTTAGGTAGTGGCATTGGGTTGGTGGGTTAGTTGTAGCCACAGGTTGGGGGATGAGGTGATCATCTACGAGGGTGGAATATCATTCATCACCGAGCATAAGTCTAGGGATCTAGTCCCAAGGGAGAAATGTGTCACTCTTTTATCAGGGCATGTTAGGACCAAGCATGAGCAGAGGATAGTAGTTATGACTGAGGTAGTTTCCCAATATATGTTTGTGCTCTAAACATTATATTGGCACATTATTGAGAGGGAGGATGGCAGACCTAGGGGAGATGGTTGGCAAGTATAGGAGGGATCCACATACCCTAAGTCAATTACGAGTATCAGATACCCATCTTTTTGTTGCATTCAGGGTGTAGCTCTTTGCTACACGTGGGTTCCAGTGATCATCAGTACTACACAGTGGTAAGAAGAGGGAAAATTAGCATGCATTAGATTAGCCCACGATATATGGAGCCAATATAGTGATCACATGCAGGACTAGAGATGAGAGCTAGAGGGATTCCATTGGTTGACACGACTATGCTGCAGTAGGTCTGGCTATGGGATGCATGGATTCAATTGATCGATAAGTCACTCGTGATGAGCAAATTCGTGGCAGAGAGTGATATACTTCACTCTTGGGATGAAACATGGGGGTTCACAGAGGGTTTCATCATATGGGGAGGCAGACATTCTCTATTGCAGCACAGGTTCGGAGTTAGACTTGGATGGGTAGGCATGGTTTCCATGGAGATGCCTAGGCAGGATGTGTCTCACCTCTTTCAGTATTCCACCATTAAGTTCTAATTGAGGAGGATATTGACTGCACATGATGGGGAGTATGACATAGTCATAGTAATGCAGCATCAGCATGGTGGCACCACTCTGGGAATAGTAGGGAATTAGGGCAGAACAACTCCTCACAGCTCAATAGCCTTTAGGGATGTGCCAACTACTGCAAGGGGAGATCATATAGATCTTCCATTAGGATTTAGCAACTCACTAATGGAGCAGGGGACTTCTGGTGATTTCACTGGGCAGGATAGTGAGTGGAGCAAGGGGAGATTCATGTTCGATAGGATTTTCTGGGATCCTAGCATTGAAGGATTCTTCTAGATCAAGACAGTGCAGATGTCAGGCACAATCCAATGGCACATTTGGAACCCTGGCACATTTTGCAGTGAAAGTGGGGAGCAAAAATTAGAGAGGTTTTTTGCTCAAGCATTGCTTGAGGATAAGTGATTTTTGGTGCATTGGAAGAGCTTTTCAGATTAGGATGCCACCTAGGAGGGTGAGCACATTTTGAAGCACCTAGTTGTGAGGTTGCTTGAGGGAAAGCAACATTTGGGAGGGGAGGACTATCATGTCCCTTCTCAAAAAAATTTGTAATAGTGTTTTGCTACACAATTTTTTACAATTTTGGCTAAGGAAGAGAACCCATAATTTTTGACTTAGGGACTTAGCAGGCAATTCGTCTTTATTTGGTTGCTATTGGAATGTGGAGGCTACCCACATGGGAGTTCGAATTGGCCCATTTTAATAGCTTGGAGGGAAAGTCGAATATGTGGATGGAGGGGCCCACGTGAGGCTAAGGAGGCCCAAGGAGTTATAAGGAGGGATCAACTCTCATTTTGGATTCATTCTAACACCATGCAATCAAAATTACTTGATTGTTCGCTTTGCCATTTAACTAAGTCAACTGACTATTTAGCCATGAATCTCTCAAGCAGGAGATTCAACCTCTACTTTGGGGGACCATCCGTGCCCGCCCTAAAGATGTAGTTCCATAAGTATTTTAGGAGTTTCAGCAGAGTGTTACAGCAATACCATTCAGCCACAAGAGGGAGTTTGTATTTCTGGCTAGCTAGAGAATACGCAAGGGGAGTTTGGAGCTATTAGTGATCAAGCATTTTCCAAGAGAGCTAGAGGATTGGGAGAGAAATAAAGGGTCAGCCTTTCTTGTGAGTTTTGGATCCAATAGAGCTAGGATCCCAGCATTTCGATTGACAGTTACCGGGGCCTGCGCAGAGAGTCACCACTAGGCTCATTTGGGAATTGGAGGAAAGAATTGTAGAGTTGGAGCTAGTCGAGAGAAGTAGGAGATCACTTGGAGGGCCATTTGAGGAGGATTTTTGGAGTCGGTAGATCAGAAATTGAAAAAATCAGTCACGACAACAAAATTGGAAATTGGAGGAGGGCCAAGCTGTGAAAGGTCAATTTTTTAAGGTTGGAACCAAGGGAAACCTTTTCTGGGTTCTGGGTTTAGGCCAAGGCGCAAGGAGCTGAAATCTCATAATTTTCTGAGCACATGAAGCAATGATTCCAGCCCTTAGAAATTAGTAGACATAACAGTTTTCTAGGGCAGGGCAATTCAATTTGGTGCAGCAGTTGTAGTAACCTTCAATTCAGTATTTTCTCACATGGGTTTTGTCATGCTTGTCCATTGAGACAAGCCCAGATGCACCATCCTATTTTACTATTATTTTTCCTCCTAAAGATATAATAAAATGACTCAGCAGTTCTCCATTCTAGTGTTTCCATGGGTGCTTAATGTATATTTCATTTTTCTTATTGCTGGATTATTTGCATGCTTTGTATATCACTTACATTCCTATTTAGGAACTTTACAAATATTGTGAGAATATTGGGAATATTGTGAATATTTTAAGGATGAGATAATCTAGGGACTTTCTCACTCCTCTATGAGGATCAAGATTGAAGAATAAATTAACAAGATATGATGAAATTATTGCACAAATTCTATAGCTCCAGTGATTGAGAAAATCTAGGAATGTGTTCCCTGTCATTTAATGCAAATTCCTAGCATTGGGAACCTATTGACAATTTTGGACCCACCAACATTTAGGCAATCTCCCTTATATGAAGTCCCAACTAGACCTCGCACCATTTAGTGTAGGAGTCCAAATAGTGGGTGTTAATGACATGTCTTGGCTGCGAATACACATAAAGCAATGTATGTGACTTTGGTGAGAGCAAGTGTGTGACCCTGCAGAATGTGTGACCCTGCGAAAAGTTAAGTGTGATGCATGGAGGTTCGAACACACAAAGGGAATAATAGTACGCAACTTTAAAGGAACACATGAGCATAATGACACCACAAGATAATATGTGTAATAGTCCACAAGTTGACAGTGATGAATTTATACAAAAATGCGCATTTAACAATATTCATACAAATGCAAACTAAATAGTTCATAAGCATAAGTTAAATAACATACATTGCAAATACAATAAGAATAGTCCTACTATATTCACAATATATGCATGAAAGTGTGTCAGCTCTAATATTTTATTAAAAGTGAAATTTCCAATCATACATACACCATTGATGAAATACTATCCCCAATAGTGGAACGTGAAGACAAACACACATGCTCCTCCAAATAAGTATGTTCCCTCTATGCTAGGGAGAAGCCAAGCCTCTCACAAAACTCCCAAGCTCTTTCTAAGCCTAAGCCTAAGCCTAGACAAAATCTTAGCTCCCAAAATCCATTTACATGAGCTATGAGGTTCTACTTATAACAAGAGGGGGTGACTCTTCAACTCCCATTTGTAACCTTTGGACTACCCTCACGACTCTTCAACTTCTTTACAAAATAACTCATTGTATTACATCATGACTCTTCACATTCCAATATTGACACTTGGAATTCCACTTTTAAATTAATTACAAATAATATTACAATTTACACTCATACCCATATAAGACAAAATAGGGTAGAGACAACTTGACAACCTAACAAGACAAAACACTATCATGCTTGAGTTTGGGGAAACTCTATCTCAACAACTTCCACTTGATGTTCGTCTGTCACATAGCGGTGCCAAGCCTAGTATTGTGCGATGACACCCCCAAACTGTGTGATGGTGTCGAGATGGACGCGAACTCTAGCCTCCATGGAATCTAGGTACAATGGTTTGGAACCAGTTTCAACTTCCTTCTAAAGAATGATCAACATTGTCTGCACTTGGACAGGGCCACCAATGTAGTTGTACATGTTTTTTCTATTCACCTCCAAGTCCTCCTTGGTGTAAATTTATCTCAGTTGCTCCAATTATTCCTCTATCTCCTTTATAACTTGGTTCCTGGGTTTGGCTTCAATGAGTGAGCCAACTAATGGGATCTTGTGGGTCTTCACCAAGAAATCCTGATTGTTGTATATATGTGTATACGAGGCCTGAATGCTACCAATGAATGAGGCAAGTTTTTTGATGTTCTAGATCAACATATGCACTTTTTCTTTCTCCATCTCTACATGTGGCTTAATTTTCATACCCAATTCAAGCAGTGTCCCCTTGTTTCGCATTGTCCATTCATGCACAGTAGCGATGCAACTTGCACATTTCTGAGAGTTTTGAAAAAGTCTTTACACTGTTGTTACAAGCCATGCACATGGAAAACTACCTTATGCACAATAACCAGCTCCTCATAGAGATCATGCATGGTCTCTCCAGGAGTAGATACTTCATTAACTATCACTTCCTTCATTTCCTCCAAGTGGACTTGTGCAGAAGATGTGTTATGTGCTGCTGCGTGGAGTTATTCAACCTCTTGTGTATCAACCTGCAAGTTCTTTGCAAAATGCTTATTCTCAGCCATTAGACACTAAGTGTTTGACTTTGCTACACCTGTGAAGGCCAAGTTGGCCGATGCAATGGCTTGGATATCTCTCTTGGTGTTGGCCACAATTTCCCTTTCTCTCATAAAAGTACTAGATGTGAGATCATCCGGAAAATGCTACTTATGTGTTTGTACAATCTTCTTATGGATTTCATCATATGACATATTGTACATGTCCATAACAGGATCATCGTCAAGAGGAACAAATTCTTCTTCCTTTCCTGGAGCTGACTTTGTAGCTGGAGGTGTTGGATACTAAATACTGAGCTATTATGTGCTAGGCATCAAGTCGACATCCTGATTTTGTGGCTCCGGTTCCTCCTCTGTGTCATAAATATCTATCAAATTTTCAATCTGTTGAGAAAGCTCCTGATCCTGCATATGTCTGCCCTCCTCCTTTGTTGGTTGTTGGTTTTCTTCTTGCCTTTCAACTTGTTTCCACACTATTTATTTTGTGATTTTTTGTTTCCTCTCTTATTCTTGTTGCTTATGCTCTTCTTATTCTTGCTTCTAATTTTCTTCCTCCAATCTCCTATGTTGCTCTTCTCTCTTCCTCCATTTTTCTCTCTACATCCTTTGTTTCCTCGTTGCCTCAATTTCTAAAGCCTCTTTCATAATAGTTAGATCTACTTTCATCTTGCGGCTTCTTTCTCCCCCTGGACTATGTGCAACCTTTCTCTTTCCTTGATCCTGCATGAGGTTTCTCCCTTCTACTGGCACTGCTTCTAGATTTGTTGCCTTCTATGGAGTGACCTATGAAGTTCCTACAAAATTGATGAGCTCACGTGTCTTATAGGCATTATAGCAATTCTTCCATGGATCCTCATCTTGTGAATGAAATGTCCCACTGAGCCACTGAAAGTGAATTATCATATAGTGGTTCTAGCAAATACTATGAGGATTGTATGGTTTGAAATCTCAAGTATCGAATGCAAACTTCTCTATCACATTTCCTTTAGTATATGTGACTTTTAGGTTATTTATCTTGTACAATCCAATTTACGTAGTGGCCATGATGATTTCTTCTTCCGATGCAAAGCAACTGACAAACCTATGGCGAGATGATATGACACTTCTTACATGACAAGTTTTTCAGTGGCATACCTTGGTAAAACATGTGATCACTTCTCTTCGTCAAACACTCTAAGGAAGGTGTCATATTTTGAGACAAACCCATCTCCGATATTTGATATTGCCTCCATTGCCATAGGCGACATGTAAGGTGGTTCTTCCTCAAAGATCATCCTATATAACAGAATGAAGAAGTGGTCAATTAGCTTCTCCATAACTCCTCAATGGTTACAATCTGAGGGTAGCTTGTAGTAGATGTGCATGACAAAGCCTTGAGGTGAACAAGCCCAATTCATACCAGGGAATGTGTTATGTGCACAGATTGCATCCAGTAAATATGCAGACATATAGAATCTTGCTTGCCTGCCCTTGGGAGGATTTAGGGCGTTACCTACATGGATCCTTAACTATTGAGCCAACAAATCTGACCAGTTGGGTGGATTCCCATTGTTCACAACCTAGTTCATAAGGAATTCCCACCCCTATGGAAATGTCTTTATGCTCTAGCGACTGTGGATTCTACAAGCTAAGAAGATTAGCAGTTGATAGGCCCTCCTAAGATACCTTGTCTTATATGTGTTGGTGGGAGTCTATCGGAATTTTGATGGCTCCTTCACCCAGCTCTTAACAACATCCCTAATGACAACATAGTTGTTGGTGGCATAGAAGAGTGAATCCATGTGTGTTTCTGGCTTAGGAAAATGGTACATACTTTTGTAATTTTTTGCCAAAAAAGTAACAAGCCTTAATCCGCTAACATTGCTCAAATTCACGGTCTTCACATCATTATGTGATACAATTGCACATGAGAAGGTTGGATATTTGCTTGCAACCTTGTGTAGCGTTGATCTCTGGACATTAATGTATACCTATCAATCCTCTAGATCTATTGTGAATTTCTTTGCTTAGAAAGATTCATTTACTTTATACCATGTAAGATTTGAGTCATTTTCTACATACAATTGAGTGTCTAAGTATACTGGCAAGTTTACTGATGTTTTCTCAATTGCTTCCTTGGTACTACTTCCACTGGTATCTTTTGAAGCAATTCTCTTGGGTTCCATGGTAATAGTGATTTTTGGAGAGAAGTGCTCAATAATAGTGGTACCTATGGGACAAAAAAGACACTCATGGCATGCAAACATTAGCCTTTTGCAAATATACCTTCGAAGCAAGGTCAGGCATAAAATTGGTGCACTAGTGAGAAAAATTGTGCAATTTTTCTGGGAAAGTGAGGGAGATTGGTTGTGGGAATTGTGCATTACGAAATCCCATCATCTAAGGTGTAGCCTTAGGCTTGAGACTGCAGAATATGCAGTCAAGCCTAGGCAATGATTGGGAGAGATTGTGCATTGCACAGTCTTAGTAGCCAAGGGGCAGACTGAGCCCTGGAACTATGTAATGCATAGTTGGGCTAGCTTGTACTGCACACTGTTCAGTCTCAAAGGCAAAGCCTCAGCTTGAGATTTTGGATTGTGCAATGCCTAGTTGGGCAATGTGAAAACTAGCTACGGGAAAGGGAAAATTTTCTCGATGAAAGTGTGGAAAACAAGCATATCTGAAATATAATGAAAGTAAAAACATAGATCTGACTAAGGTTGGATGGATCAATGTGAATCAAGTGCAGAAACTTAAAAAAATAGAAGGAAAAACAAATGTGTGAGGAGAGTCGTCGAAACAACGATCATTGGTGTGCAAAAATAAGAAAATCAATGTGACACTTACGAAAGGAAAACAAAAAACTAAAATGCCACTTATACAAGCAACTATGAAGAGAAACAACAAAAAAACACTGGTAGAATCAAAACGACAAAAATCGATAGAAAAAGTGGCAAAAGGCGACAAAAGAAAAACTCACCCAAAAAAGCGATGACAACTCCATCAAAGGTTCCTTGATCTCCTTGGGAATGTTAGAACTCCAATATTTAATGTACAAATGAGCTCTAGAGAGTATATTAAATAGATTTTGGTAGATTGGGGTTTATGACACACATACCTAGAATCAAGGAAAAAGAAACACTTGGAAGAAATTTATAAAAATAGGGATTGTGCCACCTTTGGGAAACTACTGATGAATCCCTACTTTCTAGGGATTTATTTTTTATTTATGTTTTTCTATTTTTTTCTTTTTTGGAAAACTTTCCATGCACACCACTGGGAAATATTGCACAATTCATAGGAACTAAGAAACTTTCTGGCTCAGCGCATCGCGCAATTTATGATCTTAGTGATGGATTACGCAATTTATGGGCATAATATGAGGCTTCCTTCCATGACTACGCAGTTTCTGAGCTCAAAGTAGAATTTGCAGTCTAGATTGTGCAATTCCACTCATCAAGGATGGCTTTCCCTCATGGATTGCATAGTTTCTAAAGGCAAGCCCAGAACTATTGTAAGGCCAGTTCAAGAGATTAGCTTGTGACTTAGAAAGATCAGCTAAGTAAGGAATCAAGCAAACAAAAGCATTGATAAAATAATAAGTCTTGATCAAATCATGAATACTTGATGACAGTCAAAGGTAAGCTCATGTCAACAGAAAGGAAGGCTCCAAAATAAAAGCTTAGGAAAAAATTGGAGTGTGGTTGTAGTTGCTACAACACTTGGAAATACACTGGTAGAACTCCATCTTTCTGTATAGGTCTTTTCTTGTGTAAAACTAATATAACTCTTCAAAAAGTATTGTTTAGTTCATCGATTACCATACCTTCTTCACTTAGCTTGATTTAGAGATATAGTCCCTACCATTCTCTTCATCGGTGGCACACTTAACCAAGCCAAGTCAGACTAAGTTGTTTTGATTGAGGATGAGGCGTATATAGATGCACAAGTGAAAATAAATGTCAAGGTCTTAGTTTTCATCTTTTGTGTGGCTCCGCTACTAGCAGACCTGAACAGTACCCCGACATAGACACTTTAGGTAGACAAACATTGCTCTGCTTCTAGTAAGCTTGGATAGTACCGCGGCAGAGTTGCTTGCTTCACCTCTCTGCATAGGAAGACTTTCTCTTCTTTCTCCTTTATTTTATTTTTTCATTTTGTTCATTTTTTTCATAGAACTATGCATAGGCACTTATTTATTTAATGAGGAGGAAGAGGGACCCTGACTTCTTGAGAGCAGAAGAGGTTTTCCCTTCATAAAAGGATATTTATATATACCTCTAACACACTTTTTAAGGTTTTCCTCACCTCCTTATTCTACTCAACTTCACTGACAAAAATTAATCAAAAAATAAAAGTCATATTAGAGTAGGTGGTACTATCTATAAGTTCAAGAATCATGATTTCACTATGGTTTTCTTTGAAAAGAACATATTTTCCATCATAGTTTCATCAACTAAAAGAATGCAAGACTCATCTAATGAGAGGGAATAAATAGATAACTAAGTGTTGGTAGTAGCAAAACTTCCTCGTGGAGTTCACCATGCTTTCTTCATAAACCAAATGTGGTCTCATGTGGGAGATATCTTACGACGAAAAGACAATAAACAAAGAAAAAGAAAAGAGCAAAAAGGAAATCAAAGAAAACAAAACAAGTCAAAATAGGAAAGAAAAACAAGAAATTACTCCTACTGCTAACCTAATCATAGAATAGGCCAGACTCACATAAAATGAAACTTCTAGTGTATCCACTGGCACATTGGTTGGCCTATGTAAGTGAGGGAATCCATATCAAGAAATATATTCAAGCATAACAATAAACAAGAAAGATAGGACAATGCATACCAAGACATTCTAATTTTGAGAATGCAAGCATAAAAGTATGAAAGAAATGCACATGGAAAGAAATATGTGGATACATTATGGTGCTTAGACACACTACAACTTGAAGATACACAACAACAAACTTTCAAACTGCGGAAATGAGTGAACATCAAGAAAGAGGAAAACTTTTGTTTTGCAACTATGCTCACAAGTATGACTCCTCCAATGATTGAGCGATTGGATCGTGTAATGTAGATGGAGGATGCAAAAATTGTGAGAGATATTGATTTTCAATGTGTGCGGAGGAGTGATGAGGAGCTTTGAGAGATATATCACTACGAGAACCTGACATAACCATAAGCTCGAACTAAAGTGCCTCAATAGCTTGCGAATTTCCATATCATCAGAAGGTAGATCATCAAAGACCGGTGGCTTGGAAGAATCAACAATGGAAAAATCAGAATCATGATCAGATGAATGAGTGAAAATATCACATCAACCATGATCAAAAAGTTCAATATCAAAAATAGAGGCATCCTCATGATCTAACAAATCATAAGAGGGAGAGATGGAAAACACGAAATTTCACCCTATAATTATTTATAATGATGAGATGACATATTGGGGAAATTTAAAAGAGAAGATGTTTCCTCTCTGCATTCGGATGAAAAACTGACATTCCACGAGTTCTGAAAATGATCAGAAGCTATAATATCATCAAAAACTAAATTTTAACAAGATTCAATAGCAATGACAGAATCACAGAAAATGTCAGGATAATGTGGGAGAGGTGCAGAAGGAGAAAAATAAACCTTAATCACAGATTCTTGTTCAAATGTGGATTCCCAAACATAGTCATCGTAAATGATATCGCAAATTTTCTGCGGAATTCCAACTCCATCCAAAACTTCATCCTCATGAACATTCAGAGAAACATTTGAAACAGGTGAACACAAAAGGTCATAATCCGGAGGACCAAAGGAAACAAAGGATGTAGGACGAGGAGATAACACTTCATCACAAACATTAGATTCACAGTCCAACTTGCACTGGAATTTTGAGTAGATGGGGTGGGAGAAGACAGTGGAAAATTAGCGGAAGAATTCTCAAGTTCTCCCACCTCAACCTACAGAATTGGAGCTGTTTGATTAGAAAGAGATGGAGATTCACTCTGAACATCAACTTTGTCCATCACATATTTTGAAGGTCTAATATCACATTACGTTAGGAGACTTTCGAAAGATCGATATTCATGCAGATTCATCGAAATGTAAAAAAGAAATTCGAATTTCTCTTTCAATTAAGGCCAATATACATCATCTTCAGAAAATTCAAAGAAAAAATGAATGAAACGATCATGAAAATCATCAATAGATTCATCAGGCACTTTTTGCAATCGCATAATTTTCTCCAACACAGATTTGTAATCATACCTATCAAAGGCATGATAAATTTTTGTGGCAATATGTTCGAAAGAGTGTATGGAAGTGACAGGAACTATGTAACACCATTCCCTTATGCAACCTTTGAATGTAAGAGTGAATAATCTATGAGCAGCTTCCTCACAATGAATATTGTGCTTCATGCATAATTCAATAAAATGAGCAGTGTGCTCAAAGAAGGTTGTTTCACCCTCACCATTTAATTTGATATTTGACAATTCATTAATGATTTCCACTGGAGCTTTTAGTTTTGAAGTTTAAAAAAAATGTGGGGGCTAAGATATGGGAGGAAGCAATTAATGAGTACAAACATTTCAAGCAGACTTCATGGGCTCAACTTGTCATCTGGCCCTCCTTCTAGCACCAAAAATGTTGACAATGTTGGACTTGACAACATTCAGGGGATATCCTTGATATGAAGTCCCAACTAGACCTCACACTATTTGGTGTAGGAGTCCCAACAGTGGGTGTTAAAGATATTCCTTGGATTTGAATATGCATAAAGTGATATATAGTGACTTTGGTGAGAGCAAGTGTGTGACACTATGAAAATTCAAGTGTGATGCATGGAGGTTCCAACACACGAAGGAAAAAATTAGTGAGCCCCTTAGAAGCATGTAATAGTCCGTAGCTTGAAAAGAACACACGAGCATAATTACATCCCAAGATAATATGTGGAATAGTCCACAAGTTAATAGTGACTAACTAATACAACAACATGCACTCAACAAGATTTACAAATGCAAACGAAATATTGCAAAAGCATAATCATAAGTTAAATAACATACATTGCAAATACAACAAGAATAGTCCTACCATATTCATAACATATGTGTTAAAGTGTGTCGTCTTTGAGCTTTTATTAAAAGTGAAAGTTCCAATCATGCATGCACCATTGATGAACCACTAGCCCTAATAGTGGAACATGAAGACAACAACACTTTCTCCTCCAAAGAAGTATACTCCCTCTACGCTACAAAGAAGCCAAGGCTCTCACAAAACTCCCAAGATCTTTCTAAGCCTAAACCTAGCCAAAATATTGGCTCCCAAAATCCCTTTACATGAGTTATGAGGTTCTACTTATAACAAGAGGGGGTGACTCTTCAACTCCCATTTGTGACCTTTGGACTACCCTCATGACTCTTCAAATTCTTTACAAAATAACTAATTGCATTACATCACGACTCTTCACATTCCAATATTGACACTTGGAATTACACTTACAAATTAATTACAAATAATATTAAAATTTACAATTGTACCCATATAAGACAAAATAGGGTAGAGAAAACTTGACAACCTAACAAGACAAAACACTATCATGCTTGAGTTTGGGGAAACTCTAGCTCAACAACTTCCACTTGATGTTTGTCGGCCATGTAGTGGTGCTAATATTGGTACTATGCGATGACATCCCCAAACTATGTGATGGTGTCTGGATGGAAGAAAACTATAGCCTCCATGGCATCCAAGTACAATGATTTGGAATCATTTTCAACTTTCTTCTAAAGCATAATCAACATTGTTTGCACTTGAACAGGGCCACCAATGTAGTTGAGCATGTTCCGTTTATTCACCTCCAAGTCGTCCTTGGTGGAAATTTGTTTGCTCCAAGTATTCCTCTATCTCCTTTCTAACCTGGTTCCTTGGTTTGGCTTCAGTGAGTGAGCCAACTAATTGGATCTTATGGGTCTTCACCAAGAAATCCATACTATTGTATATCCGTTCATATGAGGCCTAAATGTTACCAATGAATGAGGTGATTTGTTTGTTATTCTAGATCAACATCCACACTCTTTCTTTCTCTAGTGCTACCTATGGATTCATTTTCTTACCCAATTCAAGTGGCGCCCCTTTCTATTATGTTGTCCATTCATGCATGATAGTGATTGCAGCTTGCACATTTCTGAGAATTTTGAAAAAGTATTTACACTGTTGCTGCCAGCCATGAATGTAAACAATTTCCTTATGCATGATAACCAACTCCTCATAGAGACCCTGCATGGTCTTTCCAAGTGTGTTGATACTTCATTAAGTATCACTGCCTTTATTTCCTCCAAGTGGACCTATGCGGAAGCTACGTTCTGTGTTGTTGCATGGAGTTCTTCAACCTCTTGCGTCACAACCTATAATTTATTTTCCAATTTCTTATTCTTAGCTATCAGAGATAGAGTGTTTGACTTTGCTACACCTACGAAGGCCAAGTTTCCTGAGGCAATGGCTTCGAGATCTCTCCTGGTGTCAACCATAATTAACCTTTCACTCATAAAAGCAAGAGATGTGATATCATTCAAAAAATGCTTCTTATGTGATTTTACAATATTCTTCTAGAGTTCATCATACGATAGATTATATGTGTCCATAACTGGATCATAGTCAAGAGGAATAACTTCCCCTTCCTCGTCAAGAGTTGGCTCTGCTATTGGAGGTGGTGGAGAATGAATAGTGACCTATTGTGTGCTAGGCATTAGGTCGACATCTGGATTCTACGACTTCTATTTCGCCTTCGTGTCATTGATATTTATCAAATTTTTAATCTATTGAGAAATTTCTTGATCCTGTATTTGTCCACCCTGCTCCTTTGTTGGTTGTTGGTTCTATTCTTTCTCTTCAACTTCTTTCTGTGTTTCATCTTTTGCAATTGCGTGTTGCCTCTCTTCTTCTTCCTTCTTCTGCTCCTCTTCTTGTTCTCACTTCTACTTTTCTTCCTCCAATATCCTCCATTTCTCTTCTCTCTTCCTCTATTCTTCTCTCTTCATCCTTTGTTTTCCCATTGCCTCAATTGCTAAATCCACTTTCATAATAGTTGGATCTACTTTCATCTTGCGGCTTCTTTCTCCCCCTGGATTGTGATCAACCTTTCTCTTTCCTTTATGCTACACAAGGTTTCTCCTTTCTACTTTCATTTTGTGGCTTCTTTCTCCCCCTGGATTGTGATCAACCTTTCTCTTTCCTTTATCCTACACAAGGTTTCTCCCTTCTACTAGTGATTCTTTTGGAGTTGTTGCCTTCTATGGAGTGACCTATGAAGTTCCTGCAAAACTGAACGAATCATGACTCTTCAAGGCATTATAGAAACTCTTTCATGGATTCTCCTTCTACCAATGAAATGTCTCATTGAGCCACTAAAAGTGAATTCCTGTGTAGTGTTTCTTGAAAATACTACGGGGTTCTTACAGATCAAAGTCTTGGGTACCAAATACAAACTTCTCTATCACATTTCCTTTGGTATCTGTGAATTTTAGGTTCTTTATCTTGTACAATCCAATTTTCATAGGAAGAGTTGGTCATGGTTCTTTCTTCTTCATGTGAAAAGTAGTTGACAACCCTGTGGCAAGATGATATGACACTTATTTCATGACGAGTTTATCAATGGCATAACTTGGAAAAACATGCGGTGACTTATCTCCACCAAACACTCAAAGGAAGGTGCCATCCAATGAGGCAAACCAATCTGTGATCTCTGATATTGGCTCCATTGTCACAGGTGACATGCAAGTTGGTTTTTCCTAAAAGATCATCATGTATAATGGAATGAGGAAGTGGTTAGTTATATTCTCCATAACTCAATGTCTGCAATCAGAGAGTAGCTTGCAGTGGATGTGCACGATAAGGTCTTGAGGTGACCAAGCCTTGTTCATAGCAAGGAATGTGTTATGTGCACAAATTACATCCAGTAAATATGCAGATATATAGAATCTTGCTTTCCTGCCCTTGGGAGGATTCAGGGCATTAGATACATGGATCCTTAACTGTTGAGCCAACAAATCGACCAGTTGAGAGGCTTCCCATTGTTCACAACCTGGTTTAGAAGGACTTCCCGCCCTTCCAAAAAGGCCTTTGTGCTTTGTTGACCATGGATTTTGCAAGGTAAGATGATCAACAGCTAATAGGCCCTCCTCAAATACCTTGTCTTATACGTGTTGGTGGGTGTTCTTCAGAATTTTTATGGCTCCTTCACCCATCTACCAACAACATCCCTCATGACCACATAGTTATTGATGACATAGAAAAGTGAATCCATGCATTTTTCTGGCTCGAGAGAATGGTACATACATTGGTAATATGTTACCAGAAAAGTAGCAAGCCTACATCTATTGGCACTGCTCAAATTCATGGTCTTCACATTAATATGTGAGAGAATTCAGCAGATGACATCTGTACATTGGAAGGTTGGATATCTACATGTAACCCTATGTAGCCCTAATCTCTGGACATTAATGTATACTTGTCAGTCCTCTAGATCTGTTGTGAATCCATTTATTGATAAATATTCATTTTCTTTCTTCCATGTGAGATCTGAGTCCTTTTCTACATATAGTTGAGTTTCTGAGTATATTGGAAAGTTTACTGGCATTTGGTCAACTGCTTCATGGGTACTACTTTCATTGGTATCTTTTGAAGAAATTCTCTTAGTTTCCATGGTAACAGTGACTGCTAGAGATCATTTCTTAACAAATGTGGTATCTTTGGGATAGAAAAGACACTCATGGAATGCAATCATTATCCTTTTGCAAATCTACCTTCAAAGAAAGATCAAGCGGCAAACCGGTGCACCAGTGATAAAAATTACACAAATTTTTTGGGCAAGTGAGGGAGACTAGTTATGGGAATTGCAGATTGCACAGTCCCAACATCCAAGAAGTAGCCTGAGGCTTGAGACGACGCATTGCGCAATCCATCCTTGGCAGTGACTGGGAGAGACTGCACATTGTGCAGTCTCAGTGGCTAAGGAGCACACTAAGCTTTGAAACTGTGGAATGTGTAGTTGGTCCAGCCTGTACTACACACTGCGCAGTCTCAGAGGCCAAGCCTCAGCTTGATCTTCTGGACTACACAATGCCCAGCTGGGCAATGTGAAACTCACCAAGGGAAAGTCAAAATTTTCCTGGAGAAGGTGTGGGAAACAAGCAAATCTGAAAGATAATGAAAGTAAGAACATATATCTTACTAAGTGTGGATGGATCAATGTGAATAAAGTGCATAAACTTAACAAAGAGAACGAAAAACAAATGCATGAGGAGAGTCATAGAAACAACGATTGCCAATGTGAAAAAAAAAAAAAATCAATGTGACACTTATGAAAGACAAACGAAAAATTGAAAAACACTTAAAAAATCTAATACAAGTTAAAACGCCAGTAACCATAAAGAGAAACAAGCAAAATATTAGTCATAGAAGGAAAACAACAAAAAGCAACAGAAAAAGCAGCAAAATATGACAAAAGAAAAACTCACCCAGAAAAGCGACGAAAACTCCACCGAAGGTTCCTTGATCTCTTCGGGAATGTTAGATATCCAATATTAAATGCACAAATGATCTTTAGAGGCATTTATTAAACATATTTATGCAGATTGGGGTTTATGATGCACATGCCCACAATCAAGGAAAAAACGACACTTAGCAGAAATTTCTAAAAATAAGGACTGTGCCACCTTTAGGAAAATAATGATGAATTCCTACTTTCTAGGGATTTCTTTTTTGCTTTTTTATTTTCTATTTTTTCCTTTTAAGAAAACTTTCCATGCACACTTTTAGCAAGGATTGCGCAATTCTTAGGAACTAGGCAACTTTTCAACTCAGTGCACTATGTAGTTTCTAAGCTCGTGATGGATTGCAAAATTTTTGGGCTCAGTTTTCATTTGCCTTCCAAGATTGCACATTTTCTAAGCTCAAGGCAGAATTCTGAGTCTAGATTACGCAATTCCACTCATCAGGGTTAACTTTCCCTCATGGATTGTGCAGTTTTTGGAGGCAAGCCCCGAACTGCTATAAGGCCAAGTCAAGAGGTTAGCTTGTGACTTAGAAATATCAGCTAAGTATGGAATCAAGTAAACACAAGCATAGAAAAAATAATAAGTCTTGATAAAATCATGAATAATCGATGACATTCAAAGGTAACCTCATGTCAACAGAAAGGAAGGCTCTAAAATCAATGCATAGGCAAAATTTTAGAGGGTGGTTGTAGCTGCTACAATAGAACCAGATCCATTATTTGAGGGATTTTCGAGGGAAATCTTCCTCCTTTCAAGGATAGTGCTTCCCCGTCAACTTTTATAAGTTCCAATTCGAATTTTCCTCTAGGGGCATGTATTTATTAGTTTTCTTGTGGATAAAACTTGTTGTTTAGCAACTCAACTTTCATTTATAATAGGGATGTACTTGGATTGATTAAAATAATGAAGTTTGGTGTCAGTTTTAGCTCTTAAAGCTTGGTTTTCTTCATAGGGCTCTGATTTTCCTTGGTCTTGTCCATCTCAAGATTCTCAAATCCCTCTTGTATAATTTATTTTATGTCCTTTAATTGTTTTTTTCACTTGCATCTCTTATTTCTGCATTTATTAGTCATGCTTCTTTTGTTGTAGGTTACGTTGGTTAAATGATTGAAGTGAGTTATTTTTGAAGTTTATTTATAGAGTCACAAGCTTGATGCATCCTCATAACAACTTTGAAAACTCATGTTCATCATTGAGCTACTTGGATTGGGTTTCTAGTTCACGAATCTAGAATTTCTAGAAGTCCCTTGCAGCAAAATAGTATTAATTTTTTGTTATTTTTTAGAAAATTTTAATGAGATTCATTTGATTTTATTCCACTTGTATTGGGTCATAAAAAAATTCAATTTAATAATAAAATTTACCCCATATCATTTACAGTTGATTAGGTTAGGAATTTGGTACATTAATTAGCTCACTAGTTCTTGAATTTCCAATTTTTAGAGTAGTAATTTTCTGCTATTTTTTAGCACTTGTTAACAGGGGTATTTTGGAGTGATTCCACTTGTAATCGAGTTCTAAGACACCCTAATTGATAACACAATTTTTCCCATCTAGTTTGAATTTTATTTAATTGGGCATTCAACAATTATCTCCTATTGTAGCAGAAAAGGGCCTCCTGTAGCACGTGTAAACTTGATCATATTTGCTCCAAAAGCTTAGTTTTTGTCTCTTAGGCTTGAATCATGAACCCTAGACTCTGAATCCATGATTTAGGAAGACCAAAGACCACTCTATAACCACCTTTCCTTCACTGCAAGTACAAATCTATAATCAGAATTCAAACATAGATTTCCACTTTTGAATAACAATGGATGTTTTCTTATGAAATGTACATGGATTCTGTTGCTAAAGCTAAGTTTCCTTGAACACAATGATAAAAAGGGTGATTCGTCAATGAAAATTATATTAGACGTAATTATTGAATTCATGCTTCCTTAACATTTTAGTTACAAGCATTATTGTTGAAAAGATCAAATTTCTTTTTTCAAAATAACATTCCACATTTTGCAATTGAAGTATTAATTTACATTCTGCAAGTAGGCTAATGTTTCCATTTTTGCAACTAGGTTAGTGTTTTATTCCATGATATTCACTTCATTGCATTAAATCAATGAAAGGACACATTGCATGTTGGGCATATAGTGTCAACACCTCTTATGTTTGTAAGAACCCCAAGTTGATAATTTAAGTTCATAGCCATGGGAGTTGTAGCATTCTTGTTGCAATACTAAGGCTCATCAATGACTACGAAGGACGTGAAAAAAAAGCCTCGAAATGAAAAAGTGGTGGTGCAACATCACATTTTTTAGGGTTAAAATTCCAACATTTTTCAACTGTGGCTTTAAAGACCAGATATTATTACTATGCCATGATGGAAGTGACAAACACCGAGGTCAATCAGGCATGTGTTCCATGAATTAGAATATTTTGCAAATGATATGGAGGATAGTTACCTTGTCCTCCCATAACATATGGTGTACAGTGAATATTACGATATTGGGTGCGATGTTTCATTTCTTCTCTTTAGAATTGAGAGCGGGCTTGGGTAGTGGGTTTATGGCGCCTGTTGGTTTTCAAGATTGTTATTTTGTTGTGGTATTTTAGTGGCTAGTTGTTCCTAGTCCAAGCTATGGTAGATGAACAGGTTTCTCTAGCCTTTGGTTAGTGTGGGAATGTTGTAGATTCCACCACCGTCATCTTCTCCATCGAGTTTGAATTTAAAAAATGCTAATTTCCTCTCCCTTTGCATGGTTTCTCATTTTTTTCAAAGGGCTCAAGTGACTTCTACATGGTAATTGGGATGGCTTTAGAACCCAGTATTGGGTTGTTTGTTAGCTTGCTTCCTGTTTTTTTTTGTGCTCGAGAGGGTTTCTGAGTCTCTTATTAGTTGGTTATATTTTGGGTCCTCTTATCTTTGTGGGTTTTCTATGGATTCCTGAGATCCATTGTTGGGTGAGCAGTATTGGGGTTCAGTGGTGGAAATATGGTTCAAAGGTGTATGTGGTGACTGGTTTTCAAATTGGGTTCATACCTCCTTTGTTTATGTCTGGGTGTCAGGTCTTTCTATCTGTGACTTAGTTCCTTATCACTTCCTCTGGTAGAGGCGACAACAAGATCTTAGTTTTGTTTATCTGGTACCTTTCTGTGGTTCCAATTGCAATTCCTTGGGATGGGGTGAGAAGGTTGGAAATTCTGATTAATAGGAGTTTTCTAGACAATTTGGGGTTGTTTATTACTCCACTACGGTTCAGAGTGAGTCGAGAGGGGTTGATGTTCACTAATGATTTTTTTTAGAGGTGTGTCCCTGGGCCCTCACGATGCTACCTATGTCGTGTAATTCCCTCTCCAAGCCCCAGTGGAGGGGAGTTTCTTCCAACTAGGGTGGGTGCAATATTGAGTTGAAGATGGAATTGGTGGGTCGGGTCTTTGAGCGTCCATCATGGGGTGGTCGAATCCCTGAAGGTATGGTTTGGGTGACATTGGGGGCCTGTGGTGCAGGAGCAATTTGGGATGGTCGTGCAGTTGAGAAGGGAAAGAAGGGTAGTGAGGCGTGTGGGGTAGGAGCTGGTGTGCGAGGTCAGAATCAAAGGTTAGGGCGTGCAGGGGCTGTTGGATGGCAGTGGTGCTTTGAGGCCTATTGTGACCTATTTCAGTCCATCCTAGATCACCTAGAAGCTTACAATAAGGTCCAAAAGGAATCACATGAGCTTGTTATTTCCACACTCAACCAATTGTATTACTTTCAATACCATGTCAGAGAGAGGATTGTGGTTGTTTGGCTTGGACAAATTATGCTATCTAACAAGGTGGAAAAGCTGGAAATGTGGATGGCTCACTTCAAGTAGCATGTCCAATGTACTTATCGTCCCCCTCCCCCTCCAAGGATTGGGCCAAGCAACCCTGCATCTATTACTTCTGATGATTGAGCATGAACACAAGTGTTCTACTAATTTTGTTTGTCTTTTGGTGTTTTTGGCTTGTCAATCTATGGATTGTCCCTTTAATTTTGCTATTGTTTATTAGTCATATGCTACTAGCTTTAGTCAACAAACCTGGTCGAGGTGAGACTACCTGCATTTTGATATCTATGTACTTTCCTTTTGAAGAATGAATAGAACCTTGATTTACAAAAAGGAAATATGACTACGAAAATTCTTAAAAATTAACACCTAAGGTTTGTGTACTTTTCTTTTCTTTTCTTTTCAAATGTTTGTCTTTTAAGAATTTTCAAGTTTGTTTAATTTTTATTTTTATTTTATTTTATTTTTTGGTTCAAACATATGAATTAATTGACATTATAGCCTTGACCACTAGTTCCCTTGAGAAGAAGAAAAAAAATCGACTTTAAAATTTAAAAGTCGTGTTACATGATTTTTTGGAAAATTAAAAAATAATAAAAAAATAAAACACTCAAAATTAAAAATAAAAAAAAAATAAAAGACTAAAAATTACATTAAAAATTAAAAATTAAAATAATCAAAATAAAATGAAAAAAAACACTAAATTAAATCAACTTTAAAATAAAGTGGAATTATATATTTTTTAAACTAAACAATAAATAAAACATTGAAAAATTAAAAAGGAAAAAAAAATTAAAATTAAAATGAAAAACACAAATTACAATTAGAAAAAGTTTATATATATACATATATATAAATGCAATCAAGGGGCAGGCACTGGCATTTCCCCCACCTTTCCATGAGTCAGTTGTGACTAATTGCAAGGTGGGGACGATGTTGGGCATCTTCCCAATTCCCTTGGTCTTCACACCAATCACCTTGTTCATGTAAGACAATGCATGTGGCAATCACTACCTCGACTACCATGTGCAACTGCAACAGGTGGCAAGAGGGGAGAGTGATAATGTCAGTCATTTCCCATGCCTTATCATGAGTCACAACCTAGTCTTCCTTTCCTATTGTGGATTTTATTTATTTATTTATTTATTTTTTTTAGTTTTTTAGTTTTTATTTTTATTATTTTCAAATATTTATAAAAAATAAATAAATAAATAAAAATAAATATAAAAACAAAATTGGGGAGAGGGGATGACTTATCAATTTCCTCTGCCTTGTTATGAATCACAACCTAAGCTTTCATGCCCCTACCTTGGAATTATTTAATTTATTTATTAAATATTTTTTAGATTTTTAGTTTTTTTAATTTTGAATTTTATAAGCTCTATCTTATATTCTTTTTATATATATATAATATATATATAGTTTTTTAAATTTTTTTATTCTAATATTTATTGTTAACTTAATTTGTGTTTTTTTAAATTTGTTTTCCTAAACATATTTTATTTTTTTCTTTCTTTCTTATTCTTTTCTTTTTTCTAAAATGGCACCTAAGCATTCATGCCCCTACTTGTGGAATTTTATTTTAATTTATTTATTAAATTTTTTTTTTTTTTTTTTTTTTTTTTTTTTTTGTTTTTTTTTTTTTTTTTTTTTTTTTTTTAAAAATTTATAAGCTCTACTTATTAAATATATATATTAAGATAGAGCTTATAATTTTTTATTCTATATTTTTAATTTGTATAACTTAATTTGTGTTTTTTTAATTTTTTTTTCCTAACATAATGTTTTATTTTTTCTTTCCTCTTTTTCTTTTTTCTAAATGGCTTTAAAAGTTGGTCGTTTAATCCTTTTTTACTCATTTTTTATTAATGAAGAATGCATTTTTTTACCCATTTAAATTTTTAAATGCAATATTTTCAATTTTTTAAATACAAATTTTAATATTTTGCATTATGGTGTCTTTTTTTTCAAAATAATGTTTGTGTGGTTTTGTTTACACTAGTGATGATTTTATGAACCATAGCTTAAAAAATGTTACAATTTTAATGCTCTATTGAAAAATGGTCATGTTGTCTTAGGCTAGGATATCAAATGTGTTATAATTTTAACCTTAAAAAGCATAAATTGCTCTTGGTAGAACGATGTCCTAATTTAAGTATTGAATTTTAAGGTCTTTCATGATCCTAAAATGTCATCTTCGATGTCATGGTTGAAAATTGTTGGAATTTTAACCCTAGGAAAAGGAGGGATGTTTCATTTCCACCTTTGAAATTCAATGTGTTTTTTCATGTCTTTTGCATTCATAATATTTGGTTTTTAATGTAGTGGTTGAAAAATGTTGGAATTTCAATCCTGAAATGAAAAAGAGTGATGTTGAATTATCACTTTTACATTTTGGAGAGTTTTTTCATCTTTTTGTGCACGAATATGGATTTTTATGGCTAGAGTTTTCATTCTGATGTCACGGTTCTTATTAAATTGGTAATTTTGTTAAAATTGAAACAAAATGAACCTTAAAATTGACCCTTCAATTGAGAAAATGTGCTCCCAATATCGCTCATTTTTATTCCAAAGTTAAAAAGCATAGCTTCTTTGAGACCTTGGTCTTGATAACCAGTATCATTTCGAACAAAAACCCAAAAATCAACCCTTGAAATGAAAAGTCACAACAATAGCACTAGTATTTTTTCAAGTTTAGCATTAAAACTTGTTTGAAACAATACCTTAATAACTGATAATGTCGCGAACCAAAATCTCAACATATCCTTCCAAACTGAAATGTGATGTTACAAGCAACACAATTAGTTTTTGTTTTAGTTTTGAACTGGTAATGCTTTTAAAACCATAACTTAAAAAACCAATGTTATTGCAAACAAAATAATAAA
>APFE031564382.1:277389-311344 GCA_000404065.3 Pinus taeda
ATGCAAATGCACATCCCACAGGGGCAACTCAATTGGTGATCATCGTGTTATGAATTAATATGTAAATTTTGAAATTCCATATTCAGATCCCCATGGATGTTTACACCAAAAAATGTGTGCGTGTGTGTGTGTTGATTAGAAAATATGGGAATTCAAAGTTAGAGTTTTCATTTTAAAATCATAATTATCATCACCCATCATTGGTTTCTATCCACAAATGCAATTTAACTCATCAATATTATCTAAGGAAAACCACGCCACCTAGAATTACCTGTTGGTAATCCATAAGGTGGTAGGATTTCACTCATGCTAGATGCCTCTTAGTCTTAGGTTGTTAACATGTTTCGTTACATACAAGGAAAAATAACTCTTAGCCAAGCAAAAATAATGTGAATAAAGTTTTATATATGCATATGCTTAATTGAAAAATGTGTATATGTGTGTGTGTGTGTGTGTTTACAATAATGTAGGTTTTCTAAACCATGATTCAAGAAATCATAATTTAGCATAAAACAAAATATGAATGTATTACTTGTAGCACTACGTTTTGATTTGAAGGATGATTGTGAGGTTTCATTTTGAAATTTCTTGGTGGTCAATGCGATGGTTTCAAATATATTATAATGTTAACCCCAAGAGAAAAAGGATAGTTATGCTACCATATATATTCATTTAGAGGGTCACTTTTAAGGCTTTTATCGGGCATGATACTAATTGTCAAGACTATGATTTCAAATGAGTTTTAATTTAAACTCTAAAAAGCAGGTGAGGGGTTATATTGGGAGCACCGCTTCTTGATTCATGGTCAAATTTAAGGTTTTTTTTTTCAACTTCATAATCGGGAAAAATATGTCATATTTCTAGCCCAAAAAAAGGTAATTTCTAGAAACACCACTTTTCTATTCAAGGTTCCATTTTAGTGTTTTTGATTAAACAATATGGGAATTCAAGGTTAGTGTTTTCATTTTAAAATCATAATTCTCATTATGTCATTAATGACATTGAAAACACTCCACCTTCACCCATCAACCTTTTAAACATTTTTCCATATACTTGGACAACTCATTTTTCAAACTTCTCTAAAGCAAGATATGTTGCAAATTCGTATATTTTCTCGATGCCTTCATGTTATAAGAAATGGATAAGTTTATGTTCATCGATGACCAAATATTTAGCACTTGTTTTTGTTTACAATGGAAAAACCTATCATAACTCAATTTCCAAAACAACAAATGGGACAGTCATCACTAGCTAGTGTCCACAAATGCAAGTTGACTTGTCATTGTAATTCAAGGAAAACCATGCCACCTAGAATTACTCACTGTTGATCTGTAAGGGGGGTAGGATTTCACTCCTACTAGATGTCTCTAGGTCTTGGGTCATTAACATGCTTCCTTACGTCTAAGCAAGATGAACTCTTATCCAAACAGAAGCAGTTTGTGAATATTCTTATGTTAATCACAATTGTATTGATATAATTAACATTTCATTAAAAAAAATATGTCTATCATTAGAAAATTATGGAGAGAATATTATTTCTATTCTTATTAATATGATTTGATAGTAATTTTATTAATTAGTTATTTTTTAAGTCGATCTTTGTTATTGTTTTTATGTTCAGTTTGTGGGTGTTTTAATTTATTTAATGTTTTATGTTATTTGAAAAGTCTAATTTTAAATAAAATTCTTCTTCTTCTTTTTCTTTTTGAAAGGTGGTAAAACCTATCATAACTTAGTTGCTAATAAGTATTGAGAAAAGTCACCATTGTTTTTTATTAGTAAATGCAAATTAACTCATCCCATTATTCAAGGAAAACCACATTGTTTGAAATAAATTTTAGTGGTCAGTAAAGGGGAAACATTTCACTCATATCATGTGCCGTTCATATTTATTCATTACTTATTTCCTTACATTGAAGGAAGATGAGATCTCAGGAAATTAGAAGTAGTTTTAGGTCTTATTCAAGGACTAAAATATTATTTCAACTTAGATATTATATGCAAGAAAGCAAGTTTCTATTGTGGTCATCACCAAGGATATCTCTAATAACATCTATCCTTAGTCTCATAAATTAAATTAAATGCTATCTATAATAAATAAATAAATATTCATTTAAATTAGTCAAATAAAATATAATAAATTTAAAAGATAGTTAATTAAAAGATAACAAATTTTAAAGTTGTTAATTTAAAAATAATTAGTTCAAAAATTCCTAGTACATTTTTACTTCCAAGGAAAAAAATCATAATTTTATTTCTATAAAAGGAACAAAATTATGACCATATAAGTCATTAGCTTTCTGAAGGCTAATGCCTAAATCAAGAGTCCATATGAACTAAAAAAACAAAAAGATAACATTATCTTATCAACAAAGTGTTAGTAAGAGATAACACTTTATATAGAATCTTGGTTGTTCAACAGTTCAATAGGGAACATAGTTTCTAGCTTAAATGTGAATGGAAAGCATGACATGAGGGGGTGTGGCATCCTCCTACAAAAAAATATTATTGAGAGGATACAGCCTAAATTCCCTACATAATCATCACTCAAACCCCAAATCACTTGAAACCTTGATTTGGAAAAAGTATTAATTAGAGGAATGCATGACAACTACCATAGAACCAATGGACCAAATGTTAGGTCCCTATAATACTAGTTTAGTCCCCTTATTGTTATTGCTAGTGTATCCCCCTATTTATATTGTTGTACCCATGTAGCTCCCATATTTTTATTGTTGTGCCCGATTGAATCCCACTATTGTTATTGTTGTGCCCTTACATTATTATTTTTATGTAGGCTCTAATTATATTGTGACCCCTTAGACTCCTGTATATACCAAGGAAGTATTTTCATTTGTATCATCCAAGAATTATTCATTTATGTAATGTAAATGAGGCGTTCCCCTCGAAGAGGTTATTTCTCAAGTTGTTGATCTATATTTTCTTCTATTTTGTGAGATGGTTGCATAACATTTTGTATCAGAATTTTGGATTCTAGGGTTTCGCTGCTTCAAACAAGTCATCTTGGTATTGTCGCTATAATTGTTTTTTACAAGGCTTTAGAAGCTGAAATTTTGGTCATGTGGAGCCAAAATCTTGTTGAAATTCATGTAAAAATTCTAGATCTTGGTTTTCTATATTTTCTGAGATATGGTCCAGAATTCAATCTCAAGCATGTGACCTAAGGAAAATCATCATAACTTTCTCTCCAAACATCATATTTGAATTTTGTAAAAATTACCTGAAAGAGCACAATCTCTTGTTTTTCATGCATCATTTTTAGGCTAAAGGTTGAAACAATGACACGTGGCACTCTGTACAAGTTCTCTCTACTGAACTAATGTATAATCAGGCCATCGTGGGATATTGGGAATAACATTTTATTGAAGAATCCAATCTTGGTAAAAATTGTGACGTTAGAAAGAAGACTCGAATGGATACCACAAGATGAAATTTCATACCTTGGAGATCTAAAATTATATAGATACAACAATTTCAATATTGATCTCCTAAAAAGAAAAAACAAATGTGTGTTATTTTTTTAAATTTTGCATAACTTTTTTTCGAAAAATCAATTTGAAGTGATTCAAAGGACATAGTGAATCATAGATATGATTGTTTGATTTTGAAATGCCTTGAAAAAGAAAAGACACACCTAGTAAGAAACCAGAAAAATCTACTATGACGCATGAAGAAGAGGAAGAAATGCGATATGATATATCAAAATTACCACACCAAATGCAATAAATTTCACTCTCGCAAAGAGTAACCAAAAATGAACTGGAAGCTAAGATGGATAGTTTGAAGAATGGTTTAAAATCTGACATGGAAGTAATTGTGAATGTCAATATGGAAGGATTGAAGGATGGTTTAAGAACAGAAATGAAAAGGGGCCTGAAAGGTTTGAAGGAAGGTTTGACAAAGTTGCTACAACAAATTCTTCCTAGCGGTGGCAAGGTACTACATGAAAATCATGGTGAGGACAAAAGGAATACGAAATATGACTTTAGATACTCCAATAGTGTTTTGAAGACTAACCACATTCCAAATATTCATATGAGGAAGCTTGATGGTAAGGATCTGGTAACATGGATACTACATATGGAGCAATTATTTGATTTACATGATGTGTTGCACACAAAAAAGGTATGCATTGCATATTTATATTTAGAAAAAAATTAGTTTGTGTGGTATCGATGGCTTTGTTCTCATAAATCATTTTTCACTTAGAAATTTATGGAGAAGAATTGGTAGCACATTATGAGGATACAAAGATAAATACCTTATTTAGTCAATTGATAAATCTCGAACAAAAGGGTTCAATAGAATAGCACATTGAGGACTTCCAAATATTGAATATCAAGATAAACGATATTCTACAGGAGCATAGGATTGATGTCTTCATAGGGAATTTAAAGGATAACAACCAACATGTGGTTCGACTTTGGGAACTTGATTCATTAGAGAATGCATTCAAGGTGGCAAGAAAAGTTGAAAGCAAAATTTTGGAAACAAGGAAGTCTACCACTCACAACTATATATATGGTAGTGTTGTTGCTACTAACATTCCACAACCTACAAGGTTGACACCACAAAAATTCAAGGAAAAATAGAAAAAAGGCTTTATTATAGTTTTGATAGAAAATAAACTAAATGTCATAAGTATGTTGAGAAGAAATTATTTTATATAGATTGTGAAGAGGAGGAATAAAATGAACAAGAAACTTAACAAAAAGAGGATATACACCAGGAACAAATCCCAAAAAAAGAATAAATGAATATGACCATATCTTTCAATGCATTGGAGAGAATTACCACTCCTCAAGCTCTCAAGATAGAAGGATATATCAAGAAGAAAAAGGTAATATTGTTGATTGATTTAGGTATTACCCATAAGTTTGTTCATTGTAAGATAGCCAAGGAAATGAATTGATTTCTATATCCAGCACTAGAGTCTCAAGTGATGGTTGAAAATGGAGGAACTATAAATTATTCTAGATTGTGAAGAGGAGGAATAAAATGAACAAGAAACATAACAAAAAGAGGATATACACCAGGAACAAATCCTGGAAAAAGAATAAATGAATCTGACCATATCTTTGAATGCATTGGAGAGAATTACCACTCCTCAAACTCTCAAGATAGAAGGATATATCAAGAAGAAAAAGGTAATAGTATTGATTGATTCAGGTATTACCCATAATTTTGTTCATTGTAAGGTAGCCAAGGAAATGAATTGATTTCTATATCCAGCACTAGAGTCTCAAGTGATGGTTGAAAATGGAGGAACTAAAAATTACTCTAGAAAGTGTGATAATATCAAGCTAACCATGGGGGAATATGTATTGAGTAGTCCAGTGCTTTCCATTCTGATGGTTGGTGTTGATGTTATACTAGGAGTCCAATTGTTACAATCTTTGGGACAAAGAACTTTTCTTGAATTTTTTTTGGGAAAGAAAGGAAATTGAATTAAGGGGTATCGTAGGGAAACCAGGGAAGATAATAAGCTCTAATGGCATGAAAAACATTTTGAAGAAAGAAAAATGGGGTGTAATTTCATAATTATGGTCACTATAGGTCCAAACATTGAAATCATTTATTTCTCTAGATCTCCAAAATGTCTTGGAAAATCATTCCAAGGTATTTGAGACTTGTAAAGGCCTCCCACCTATTCATGATTATGATCATGCTATTCACTTGATTCTAGGAAGTGTTCCTCCAAACGTCATGCCTTACAGATATCCCTATGCCCAAAAGAGTGAAATTGAATGTATGGTTTCAGAAATGGTAGAGGTTGGTATAATTCAACCTAGTCAAAGTGCTTTCTCTGCTCTAGTAATATTGGTGCATGATAAGGATGGATCATGGCATATGTTTCTGGACTATAAGGATCTCAACAAGCTCACTATTAAAGATAAATTTCCCATTCTTGTCATTAATGAATTTCTATATGAATTACATAGAGAAATGTACTTCACCAAGTTGGATCTTCATTCAGTATATCATCAAATTAGAATGAAGACTGAAGACATTATGAAAATAGCATTCAGAACTCATGAATGTCATTATGAATTTTTGGTCATGCCTTTTGGCCTTACTAATGCACCTTCCACATTTCAAGGTTTGATGAATTCCATTTTCAAAACCTTCCTTAAAAAAAAATTGTTTATTTTTTGATGATATACTAATTTATAGAAAGTCTTGGAAAGATCATGTGCAACATGTGGACAACATCCTCAAACTATTGGAGGAGAAACAATTATATGCAAAAACCTCCAAATGTTTCTTTGGAGTACAAGAGGTGGAATATTTGGGTCATATTATATCTAATGAGGGTGTTAAGGTAGATCCTAACAAAATTAAAGTCATTAAGGAATAGAAATACTCACAACCCTAAAGCATTTGTGGGGATTTCTCAGGTTGACAGGGTATTATCACAAGTTTGTTAATAATTATGTGAGAATAACAGCTCTTGGACTCTATAAGCAACAAAGGCATTTGAACATATTAAAGCTTAGCTACATTGGACTTCACAAAAACCTTTATTGTGGAATGTGATGCCTTAGGAAATGGAATTGGTAGTGTTTTAATGCAAGAAGGAAGACCCATTTCTTTTGAAATTTGTCCAATCATGGGAAAGTATTTACACAAACCTATTTATGAGAGGAAATGTTGGCAATAATACGTGCACTAAATCAATGGTGACCTTACCTAATGGGAAAACACTTCAAGGTAAAAAAAATATCATGATAGTCTTAAATACTTTTTAGAACAAATATTATCTTTAGAAGAGCAACAAAAATTGGTCACAAGGGTGTTGGGTTATGAATTTGAAATCATCTACAAAAGAGGGAAGCAAAATTTTATTGCAGATGCACTCTCAAGAAATGATGAGGATGTGGAAGCATTGCTTTGTGCCATTTCTAATATCCAACCTGATTGGATAATTGAATCAAGGGATGAATGGGGGAATGATGAAGAGGTGCGGACACTCATTAAAAAGTTGCAGCAAGATCCCAATACAACTGATACATTTATCTGGAAAAATGATTCATTGTGTTACAAATATCACTTATATCTTTGTAAGAATTCCCTACTCAAACAAAAGATTCTTTTGGCATTGCACACCTCCCCCTTAGGAGGGAACAAAGGATTTTTTAAAACTTTGCAAAGGGTCAAGAATGAATTTTTCTAGGATGACCTTAAATATGATATTCAAATGTTTGTAGCAAAATGTTTGGTTTCCAACAAAATATGAGACAATCAAGACCTTGGGTCTATTACAACCTTTAGCCATTCCAAGTCAACGTTGGGAGGAAGTCTCAATGGATTTTATGACAATTTTACCCAAGTCTGAAGGAAATAGTGTCAACATGGTGGTAGTTGATATACTTACCAATTATGCACATTTTTGTGCATTATCTCATCCTTTTATAGCCAATACAGTTGCTATTGCATTTATGGAAACAATTCAAAAGCAACATGGAAACCCAAAGATTATTGTAAGTGACAGAGATCCCATTTTCACTGGAAATTTTTAGACAGAATTATTTTATTTTCTGGGTAGTCAATTAGCTCATAGCTCATCTTATCATCCTCAATCTGACAGTCAAACTGAGATAGTGAACAAATGTTTGGAAGGATACCTTAGTTATTTTGTATCTGATAAAAAAACACAATGGGTCAAGTGGCTACCTCTAGCTGAATGGTGGCATAATACTTCCTTCCATACTACAGCAAAAATGACCACATTTATGGCACTTTATGGATATCATCCACCATCCATCACATCATATTCAAGAGAAAATTCTAAGGTTCAAGCCGTGGAATATCACATCGAGCATCAACAACAAGTTCCCTAACTCTTAAAGGATAACCTCACTCTAGCATAGAATCGAATGAAACAATAGGCAAATTAGCATCGCAGTGAAAGAAGTTCTAATTTAGGTGACTGGGTATTTTTATGGCTACAACCATACAAACAAATGTCCCTCAAGCAAGCCAAGAAGGATAATAAATTATCGCCAAAGTATTATGGTCCTTACAAGGTGTTTCAAAATATTAGTACTATGGCATAAAAATTGTAGCTACCAGCATCTTCCTGAGTACACCCTGTTTTCCGTGCTTCATCCTTAAATAAGGTTATCAGTGACAAGATCCCAATTCAAATAGTATTTCCAAAACTTGATGATCTGAATTGGACTCTCAAACACTCTTAAAAGTTTCCTGAACTCTGTAAAACTCATACCAAAGTTTCAAAGTGCTATGGATGTCGAGCTTATCAGAAATAACCTCTGAACAATGGCAATTTGTGGTTAGCACAGAGCAATGAGGACCCTCGATCAAAACCCGCAGATCGTTGGCCCATGGTAATCACGTGCTAGCGCAAACTAGTAAATGGGAAGTCAGATAAAAAAACAGAGGTAGTTTCCGATAAACGATTAGCGCTAATCGCTTATCGCAGGGTGTCCCCCTCAGTGAAGGAAAGCCCCGAGTGCTTGGTCACAGGGAAAAGCATAAAATCGAACAGAAATTGCCGATGCCGTCAGAAGGCGAGCCCCGCGCTAAAACTAGCAGGATATCAAAAGGCCCTCAAGTAGTAAGTGGGTTTGACCGAGTCCCACCCGATTCCATATAACGGGTGACACGCATCCAGCGGATGAGAGAGAAAACCACTCTCATCATGTGGGTAAAGGTCATGCTACTTACTCGCGCGATATGGATGGAAATTGTAGGATCTGGAGGCCCCAAATCAATGGCAGAGAAGCAATCCTATGGGTGAGCAGATTTGACAAGGAAATAGACTGAGGCGGATAATATTTGAGATCCAGCATGACCAATGAGTTAGCGGAGAAATTAGTTTTGCAGGCAATCTTGGAGCAATGGAAATAATGATCATTCAAAGAGAACTGACACTCAGTTCGTGGGGAAACAGTTGGCCACCTCTCTGTGAAGTGTTACAGTGATGATGACGCAGAGCAAGGGAATTCCAGTGGATAGAGGTAGGAGATCTAGAGAGCTAGGAATCAGAAACAAATAGTCAGGGCACAGATTGGCTTTAAGCCATGAGCAGAAAGAGAAAGCAGGGAGGAGGAGGAGAAAAACAGTAAAGGAGAGCAAAGAGAGAGAAAAGAAAAAAAATTGTAGAGAACAGAGAAGCCGAGTTGACTTGCAGAGCTAAGGCAGCATCAATAGACAAAGACAGAGAGAATCTGAGAGTTTGTGAACTCTAGAGAAGGCTTGAGAGGTTCAAGAAACTCCTCTATGTACACCTGTCAGGTATTGAGTACCAAATTGGACTCATACCACTGAGACCAGTTGAGGTC
Organism: Pinus taeda; assembly: GCA_000404065.3. Classification (NCBI taxonomy): domain Eukaryota; kingdom Viridiplantae; phylum Streptophyta; class Pinopsida; order Pinales; family Pinaceae; genus Pinus; species Pinus taeda. The sequence continues at coordinate 286,716 of APFE031564382.1, forward strand.
GAGATTCAGTAAGGGGAGTCTGTGTACTCTAGAGACTTGGGGAATCCAAATACAGTCCTACTGATCATTATCTGTTAAGTGAGACTCAATTTGAGCTCACTATTGTAAAACTTTGCTTTTTAAGACACAATAGAAATGCCACCACTGAAGGTTGGACCAGGAGACGTAGCCCAGGAGGATTGGGTGAACTCCTTATTAAATTTGTTGTGTTTATGTGTTTGCTTACTGTGTTCTCTTATTGTTTTAGTTTCTGTGTATTTCGCAATCTTATCGATCCATTGCATAAAATAACATAGATATCCCCCTGCCACATAAGTCTATAATACCTTCATTAATTAACTGAGATCATTCACGAGTGATTTCAGATCACTTGATGAAGAAGGTAAAATTGTGTTGGCGACTGAAGTGGTCAAAGAAACAAGAATCTGATAGCTATGGAATCGATCAATTTTAGAGTATCTCATTAAGTGGAAGAACTTACCTGGTAACGATTCCACGTGGGAGGATGAGAATTTTATACAGAAGCGTCTAAAACTACTCAGGAATTGAGGAAAACACTTTTTTTAAGGAAAGGGAAATGTTAGGTCCCTACAATACTAGTGTAGTCCCCCTATTGTTATTCTTAGTGTATCCCCCTATTATTATTGGTGTGGCCACATAGCCCCCATATTTTTGTTGTTGTGCCCCATTGAATCCCATTATTGTTATTTTTGTGCCCTTACATTATTATTGTTTTTTAGGCTATGATTATATTGTGACCCCTTAGACTCCTATATATACCAAGGAGGTATTTTCATTTGTATCATCCAATAATTGTTCATTTATGTAATGTAAAGTAGGTTTCCCCCTTGAAGAGGCTATTTCTCAAGTCGTTGATCTATCTTTTCTTCTATTTTGTGAGATGGTTGCATAACACCAAAACTCCTGCTCAATGAAGATCTCCAGGAAATTGCTTACCAAAGGAAGTTATTGTTCCCAAGTTTGAGGTCAAATCCAACAAAAATTTAGCATATCTCTAATACATGCAGCACCACATTTTAACTGGGAAATTCATGGGATTATATCCCTCGAAAGAAAAATTGTTCTCGTATCCAAAACAATTGGAAGCCAAAAGGGAAAATCAACTTGGAGCTTGATGCCAAAGGCTTTTTCATAGTCATTTTTGAAAATATAGAGGAAAAACTGAGGATTTTTTTAAATAGGCCTTAACTTTTCAACTCAAAAAACCTTTATCTTAAATTTTGGACTAAGCAAATTAGCTCAGAAAAGGATGACTTCCATGTAGCTCTAGTTTGGATTAGGATTTTCTTGTTACCAAGGGAATTTTAGGAAATAAAAATCTCTGGAACGTATTGGAAACAACTTGGGTGATTTTGTAAAAGTATTTGAGGCCATTAATCAAGGTAGATACACCTCTTATGCATGTATATTCTTGTACATGAATGTATCTTATCCCCTCCTAACATCTACTGAAATTTAATGCTGAAATATAATCTGGAAACAAAACTTGGATTATGAGTAAATTCCTTTTCAATGTAGGAAGTTCCATGAATATGGACACCTCTTAAGATATCCCCCTTCTCAATTTATTTTCCAACTAAGTCCCATCTAAACCCTCACCCAAGGACGATGACTTTTAGAAACCTCATCCTACCATCACAACCCTAAGCCTCCACCCCCTCCCTCCTATAAAGGTTTCTGACCTCACAATAGTTTTGAATATTTGGAGGTTTTGCATGACATTGATAATCCAATCTCCACTCATACCAAGATTTTATCCCATGTTAAACAACCCTCTATGCCCTTAGAATAATCAATTACTCCTCAAAACAAATATGTAAGCAGAAACAAATCAAAAGTTGTCCAAGAAAATTTTGGAACCAATCCTCACAAAATTTGTCATGACTAAATTATATGCCAATTAGGAACAATATAGGAACACTACTCTATAGTGCACTAAAATTTAATGGTCGTGTGTCATATGTTCTACAAAATTATTTTGTCTCTCCTACAGGCCTCATTTTCTAGGCCCGTCGGTCCAACATGGTTGAATAATAAATTATACAAATTACAACCTTCAAATATCTGACACCATTCTCTAGTAGGATAAACGACAAAGAGGAGACGAATATTCTATCAAGTATATGACACCACAGTTGTCAGATATCCAAAGGCATTCCACTGGGCATTCCACAAATTTGACGATAACAATTCGACGATGGAATGGAAATCCGATGGTGAAATGACAACCAAGCTACACATCCAACTAGGGGCTTCTGATGTTTTGACAACTATATCCCAATGGAATATCTAACATTTCTAATGTAAAATATGATGGTTGAAAAGGGTGTATACAACAGAGAAATCTGATGCTGCCACTATGCATCTCACAGTCAGGCTACACATCTAAGTACCTAATCGGTACTGATGGCCCTACTTTATATATGATGGTAATGGCGTCAAAAATCCGATGGTAAACAAGGGGTGAATATGACTGACCCTTTTTTTATCTAAAAAATATGGCATCAAAAATATAACATGCAATGGAATATTAAAAAAAATTATATTCAAAGAAGTAGGTCAATGAAACTTTGAAGAAAGTGTTGCCACAAGAGACTTTGCATTTTGTTGCTTCTGAGATCAAGAGCATGAATATGGTGGAATATGATTTTCACTTAATATTCCCAACAAAAATGTATCAAAACTATAGATTTGACTTTCATATGTTATTCTTCCATTTCTCAAGTGCACTGGACAGTGAAAGCCAAATTTATGTTATAACCTTTCCTAGTCTCTACAGTTCCTAAACAAGCCAAAACATGAAAGTATGAGGTTTACCTCCTAGTTAGTAGAGATCCATAATAACTATGGTCATTATGGATAACCTTTCCTTCACTACTACAATATTCAGATTCCTATACCATGTGAAGAGAAATCCATCCTATCAACTACACGAATGTTCAAATTTATTTACGGCAAACTTCAAATCTATATTCAATAGTTGACCAAAACAAATACCCATTCCAAAGGCTTGTTTTGTGGATTTTTCATCTCCCAAACATGACAGTATTCATGGAAAAGAATATGTGATATAAAGAACAAAAAACTATCATAGACAAATGCACAAATTAATAATATTGTTTCAACTTTTATATTTGGTATTTATTCTATTTACAAAGCTATAATCATCAACAATATACTTAGAAATTCTTGAAAATTCCAAGAAAATGAAGCATGTGGATGTGCAGCCAAAGAGGGAGTAGAATCTATGCAAAATGGAAAAAGGTATCATTGCAAGATTGAGGCCTTCTCCATAAAGGGAACATGTATTGTTATATCACTAGAGAAACTTAATGTTCTTGACATTAATTTCATTGAATATATATGCATTCGCTTAGCTTTGGAATTGTGGTTATATTCATGAAATCCTTATGTGTCTCAAATTTGCTTACATATATGTCATATTGGGTGTCTTTTAAAGATAAAAACTATCACCATGTTCCAAAATATACCTTAAGCCTCTGAAATTTGATAATGGAAACTGAAATAATATGTCCAACACAACACAAAGTATTTGGGCCCCTTGCAAGCTAGCCTAGAATGTCATAACTCTAGGCCATTATCACAACATCAATAGTAAAAGGTTAAATGTAGTCCCATGTTCTCCTAAAATCACTTTGAAGGAAAATTCTTGATGACTTGAACAATATCTAGACTATATGACTGATTTACAAAAGGTGCAACTCTAGGTGTTTGATAGTGATAAACTGAAAATCCTCTTTTGAAATAACAAAGAGGCTTGTGAAAATATAAAAAAAGGGTTGACAAGATAAAATGGTCATAGAAACTCATTGTATTAATTGATATGGCTCAAATAATGCTTGAGGACCTATATTAGCCAATGAAAGAGTTGTCATATATTTTATACATGTTCTACATTGTTCTAGGGGTGTATCAATGCTAATATATAAGTATTGTTTTGTGTTTAAAAATACCAATTGAATGTGTTAGCAAGATCGTAAATATTGATAGTGATATGATAATATTTGATAACATTATGTTTTGTCTATAAATAATATTCTTGTTTTAGATTCCTTAGTTGGTGATTAGTGACACTTGGTAATGAAAGGTTGGTTGTTATTTATTATATATCTAAATTCCAGCTAATTGAAATTGTGAATATGGGATATAACATTTTATCTTGTGATACAAACTAGATTTTCCTATGCAAATGAGCATCTCTTTGCTTCTTTCATTTGATACGATGTGATAAGAAATTTGAGATAGAGTTAAAGGAAGGGGGGTGCATAGGTGAGGTAGTGAAGGAGGGAATTTACCAGTGTGTAGGAATTGTATCATTTTTAATGAATCACTTAGGAAAACATCTCCAAGTTGATTTAAAAGAAATGTAAAAACACAAAAGAATAAAATGTAATATACTTGTGATGGTTATCGTTACTATAAAATACATTTCAACATATTTAGACTTAAACATGTCATTTGGTACTCTCTCTCTCTCTCTCTCTCTCTCTCTCTCTCTCTCTCTCTCTCTGTTTGTTCTTCATAAATATGAAATGTACTTTTGATTCTTGTATATTTTAAAATGAAAGAAAAAATCAAGGTCTTTTATTTTAGAGTTCAAGAACCCATTGAGTGCTTCTAGGATTTGTCCTAGGTCAAGAAGTCAAAATATACAATGTCATAAGTTGAAGACCCCATCAAACACATTGTAGCTTGTAAAGAAGATTATTTTTGTCATTAAAAGTGTCAAAATACCTTTCAAGGCCAAGTTTGCCTGGAATCTGGGAAGTCGACCTAATTTGAGGACCTTAAGAAGCCTATATAAAAGAAGTAACTCAACCTCTTTGGAAGACAAACATCACTCACTAATTTAAGCAAAGGAGGAAGAGGAAGAAGACAATGAAGAAGGAAGAGGAAAAATAAGACTTATTTCTAGGTTATTTCTCTCTCACACATGCAAAGGAAGGCTAGGATTTCTGGTGTTGGTCCAGGGTTTTTCTTCTGAAGGTTTGATCTTGAAGAAGGAAAAGAAAGAAGGTCAGCAAAGGTCACATTAAGCCATCCTAAAGCACCAGAAGAAGGAGAAATCTAAGAGAGGGTCTAAAGAAGTCTTTGGAGGCTATAATAAGCTCACACGTGTGGCAGCAACTGTTGTTGGGAAAGCCAAAAATTGCAGGCTTGCAGTAGAGGCCGAAATTCTAAAGTTAGGGGTCGAAGTTGTGTTGTTGGAAGAGATTTGACTAGGTTTGACTAGGCCAAATGAAGCACGTCATCCGGAAGGGTTGGACTTAGTCTGGGAGGGTATTGGTATTGGTATAGAGGTCTTGGAATTTGTAAATTGAATAATCTATAAGAAGAGAAGAGATTTAAGGGTTTTCCTCTCAAGTGGATAGGTTTTGGCCATGGTTTGTAGCCTACATTTTGTGTTCTTGTTCTTCTTGTTTTGGTAGTTTTTTGATGATATACAAACATAATAATAAGTAAAGAGGCTAACAAGTAACAAAAATTAAAAAAGATATCCCAAGAAGTTATCAAGAAAATAGAAATCACTCTAATCATTGCCCTATATATTTCTCAACAATCCCTTGTTGAAGTTGAGTTGGCCTTGCAACATTATATCTATTTAAATTAGATATCGGAGGGTCAAATGAAGATAATGGAAGTAATAATCTTTCTAGGAAATCAAGAAAAATCAACATGTTATAAGAGTAAGGTTTAAGAGAGGCCTTTTGAAGAATATTTGTGGATCAATCTAAGAAGGAACGAAGACCTATTTAAGACTTAGAATTTTGAGCCTGTCACAAGTATGAGGTCAAGCATGAGAGATTCCAATAGTTATTTTGAGAGTTGAATCCACATGTTCTCTATGGTTTACTCAATGCATGGCTATTTTCCACATACCTCTTTATCCATAATATAAAAATGGATATGAGATAATTTGGTTTTACACTCATTTTATTCTTTAGCGTGCTTATTAGAAAATCTATTTTATAACAAAATAGTGATAATAAATGAAAACACACCTTAAAATCATGATTACAAATGAGAAAGAAAATAAGAAGCATTCCAATGCAAATTAATAGCCAATCACCATTAATTATCCCATTTATAGTCATTCAAGGTTCGTTATACAAAAGAAAATGGGGGTTTAAAGCGTTCAAAATATACCATATAAGGGGCTCTTCATGTCCCCCTTTCCAAAATGGTTACATGTCCCCATGAAATCCATTAACCATTTTGTGGATATACTACATGAAGGTCACTCTAGTTGAAACCTAGGTGACCATTTTATTCTACACTATAAAACCCAAAGTTCCCCCCACACCCCCCCCCCCCCCCAAACTTATGTCCATTGAGACAATTCATTGAACTCATCCCAATCAGTTGCAATTCTATAGATATTTGTAGGGCATCAAATAAGTGGGTAGTGAAACCTAAGATCCATCTACCTAGTACCACTTTTCTTCAATGACTCTGTATACATCTCTACCCTTTCCATATCTAGGTTGAAAAGGGGATATACAATGGGGTCTCTATTTCTTAAGAAATTAGACATATTTTCCCACCTTTCATGTGAATCCATGAGAGATTTAATGGCACATTTCCACATGATATCTTCATAATATGAAATGGGTAGACATTGGTTTTTCTTGACTATAGCCATCTTCCTAGAATCACTTAGCAGTCTATAATATTCTTTTTGAATTACTACTGATAAGGAATGCTCATCTCTTATGTAGAGGCTAGAATTAACCTCGACATTTTCATGGAATTGGGATGCTTCCTTCTATTGTAAGACCCTTGAATTTATCTTAAACATCATTAAAAAACTGAGAAGACTTGATGGTTAGCCTTGGATTCTTGGCCTAGAACCATTGACAACTATCCCACACAAATACTTCCACTACCTCAAATTTTTCCACCAAAGTGTTGGTGTTTTCAGTCTTGTTTCAATATAGACACCCCCCCATGGTTGTAGTTTTAGTTTCTACTTGGTTTTTAGAGGTTAATTCCTTGTTTACTTGAGTAGTGATATGGCTCACTTTGTATTCTCTACCTAGGCCTTTGATTTGTATGAGTACTAATTGATGAACACAACCTCTAGGTTTGGTCATGAATGATGTAGTCTTATCATAAAAATCGCATCAATAATGGGTGTTGCAAAATTATGATGAGATGGGCACCTTATTAAGATGGATTTAGTTCAAAATTTATTGTGACTCAACTCAAGAACAAGATTGAACCCATGATTGGGGAAACCTAACCAGGTCCCTCGACTCCCGCGGTGATCCAGGTGGATGTTGGTGGCCACCCACCTATCCCATTTGGACCCCCGCAACTGTATCTTTCAGTTTTTCAGTTTCCGTAATTGTAGCACAATTTACTATTTTTAGCAGTTTTTTTCGGGTCCTGAACTTCCGGAGCCGTTTTGAGGCCCTAAACAATGTTTTTTTGGGAAATCTGGGGGCAACATGGGTTCATGGACCAATGTTTCCCTTCCCAAAGTGGTAGTTCTCGGATAGATATTTCTAACGAGCTATCATACGCGTCAAACGGAGATCGTATGCCAAAGTTACGACCCTGGGAAATTGATGTACCAATTTACCCAAAACGGGGCCCACAATTTGGCGTTCATCTCTAGGGTAGCTTATCTGTGAGAAGAATGTGCAGCTACATTGCTCCAAACTGTTTCCGAATTGGTATACAACGAGGCTCGAAGGCCTATTTATTATTGAAAACAATGGAAAACCCTTCACATTCCAAAACCTGTAGGTTTTGGAATGTGAAGGGTTTTCCATTGTTTCTCAATAATAAATAGGCCTTCGAGCCTCGTTGTAACACAATTTGGAACAGTTCAGAGGCATGTAGCCGCACAACTCTTCTTAGAGATAAGCTACCCCTAGAAGATGAAACGCCAAATTGTGGGCCCCGTTTTGGGTAAATTGGTACATCAATTTCCCTGGGTCGTAACTTTGGCATACGATCTCCGTTTGACGCATATGATAGCTCGTTAGAAAGATCTATCCGAGAACTACCACTTTGGGAAGGGCAACATCGGTCCATGGACCCATGTTGCCCACACATTTCCCAAAAAACGTCGTTTAGGGCCTCAAAATGGCTTCGGAAGTTCAGGAACCGAAAAAAACTGCTAAAAATAGTAAATTGTGCTACAATTACGGAAACTGAAAAACTGAAAGAGACAGTTGTGGGGGTCCAAATGGGATAGGTGGGTGGCCATCAACCTCCACCTGGATCACGCGGTGGCCACCCTCAGCATGCTGAGCCCTCTAACTTATAGCGCCCCCTCTCCTCCCTCTCCCATGGTGGAGATGGATTCTATCCCTAGTGCTCTTTCCTTCAAGAATATGGTAACAGATCGCCCGACAGATCAAGACTCTTTCTTCACCAAGCTGGCCTCTAGCATAGCCTTCCGCTCCTTAACTGAGAAATAAGAGAATAAAGAAATGAAGCTGGAGAAAGGAAAAAATGTTGAGACTCACTCAACAAAAGGTACCTCTTTTGCCTCCCCATCAATAACAGAAGCGACCACAAAAAAGGGTCAGGTGCAGCAAGAAGAAATAAAAACAAGGAGTAACTATAACCCAAAATCCAAGAAAATTTTGGAGTTGGAAATCCAATACTCAGGAGTAGTTGTTTACACATAATACATGCAAGAACATGCATTTATCTGCAAATTCATGGGCATCTGGCCCACAAAGAAAGCCATGTACTGGTGGATCCAAACCAAATGGAAAACAATGGGGGAATTTAGACTCCAACTAGGCTCAAAGGGGTTCTTCACAGTAATCTTCAACCTCCTAGAAGATAGCGACAGGATATTTGAAGGAGGCCCCTACTTCTTCAAATCAGTAAGACAGTACATGAGATTTTGGAAAGAAAACTTCACTCCATAGAAGGAGGATTTCAGAAGAGTCTCGATCTGGGTGTACCTATATTCCTTGCTAATGGATTACTGGGATCCTTCGGTCCTAAAAGGCATAGGAGACCAACTGGGAGAATACATAAAAATGTTTGAAGGCACCAGAAGTGGACACTATGTCTCCTATGCCAGGATATGAGTGTACATAGATGCCTCTAGATCCCTCCCAAAATCCATCAAACTAATTTTCAGGGATGAAGTCTGGCACAAAATCATAGATTACGAACACATCCCCTTTAGGTGCAGGAAGTGCCATGAACATAGACATCTCTTTAGGGATTTTCTGCAAAACAAAACCCCTCAAAATGTTGAACACGCAAGCAAGAAAAATGATAGCAGAGCTTCGCCAGAGTCAATACAAGAAATAAAAATAGTAGGAAAAACAATACAAAGAGGGAATAGAAACAGGTTGTCACTAAGAACCAATTCAATTCCCTAGTCAATCTGTAAAAACATTCATCTTTGAAACACCTGACAGGAGATGAATCAAGAGAAGACAAGAAAATTGAGGCAAACATGGAACAAGAGGACAGAGATGTAGATCAAAGCAATAAGGAAAATGAGAACTCACAGGAGGATATAGAAATGGAACAAATAATGATGGATGAAACCCCAAAGGAAAGTTCTATAGAAAAAGCACTGGAAGGGGGTAGACCTAGCATCAATTGCAGAGGAATGGAGGACAAATGGAATAAAGGAAATCCCAGAACACCAACTCCAAAAAATAGAAGGAGCATATCTCCTCCAAGAGGAACTCAAGCATAGCGCAGTTCATCCTCCATTGGATAGCAACACATCAAAAGGCATCATAGAAAATATATCAACAAGAAGGTATAACCCAAAAGGAGTAAGATGCAGAAGGGGAAGAAAAGCCACCAGCCAACTTCTTCAAGGACTAGGAACCAAGCTCATGAATTAAGGAATGGTAAAAGCATGTGCCCTAACCCCCTCTCATTATCTATGAATTGAATTTATTGGAATATAAGAGGACTTAATGGTCCTTGAAAGAAAAGAATCTTGAAAAATAGAATCCTTACCGACAAACCTGATATCCTCCTCATCCAAGAAACCAAACTTGAGTCTACTCACCTTCCTCTCCTACAAAAAATATGCTTCAAAAATTACAGTTACCTAGCCAACTCTGCCATAGGATCAGCGGGAGGAATCATGACCATATGGAAAAGCTCGAAGTTCGATCTCATCTCCTCTGTGGCTACTCAACATTCCATTACTTCAGTCTTGAGAATTATAGGTTCCAATTGCAGCATCTTCATCACCAACATCTATGCCCCCCATAAGGTGACTATTCAAATCAAGATGCTTCAAAGTATCTCTAATTTAGTGGATTCCATCCACACGCCTTATAAAATCCTCGCTGAGGACTTCAACATAATAAAGAATCTTAGGGAAAAAATGGGAGGAATTTGGAAACTGGACAAGGATTCAGAAGCCTTTCTATCCACTATAAAAAGCCTCAATCTCATAGATATCCCTACAAGTAACGTAACCTTTACTTGGAATAATAGGAGAGGGGGAGAATGATAAATAGCTTCCAGGCTAGACCATTTCCCCCTCTCTGAAGAATTCTACCTTACCTCCTGGGAAATGGAGACTAGAACTCTCTCGCAAGCTGGTTATGATCATTGTTGATCCCACTGAAGATCCATGTTTCTCATGGCCCCAAAAATAGGCCTTTGAGATTCAGGGCCTTTTGGCTTCATCACTCGAATTTCCTGGGAAAGATGAGGTAATGGTGGGACAACTCGAATACAAGAACTCGAAACAAGATGTACACCTTTCAATAGATATTAAAATCCATCAAAGAGGAAATTAAAAAATGGAACAGGGATACTTTTGGCAATATTTTCATCGAAAAAATAACTTGGAGCATAAAATGGAGCTCCTCCAACAACAAATCATCAATGAAGGCATCACAGATCACAAAAAATAAGAAGAGCTCAAATTACAACAAAGATGGGAGGAAAGAGCCACTCAAGAAGAGAAACTTTGGCATCAAAAATCCATAATAAACTGGCTAAAATGTGGGAAATGAATACCGCCTTTTTCCATAGATCAATGATCCAGCATAGAAGGAATAACATAATTCTGGCTCTAAAGAATCGAGAGGGTAACCTCATTCATTCTCAGGAGGAAATGGAAGAAGAACTAACTCAGTAGTTTAGCACTCTCCTCACGGATCCAAGGAATAATCAGGTAGAGGAAATTCAAAAAATTACCAACCACATTCCTAGGATCCTCACTGAGAATCACAACAAAATGCTTCTAAGAAAGGTTTCTCTTCAGGAGGTGGAGGAAGTTGTCATGAGTATACCCAACAAGAAATCTCCTAGACCAGAGGGGTTCACCATTGACTTCTACAAAGCGTGCTTGCCTATCTTAAAAAATGAGGTCCATGCTCTGGTTGAGGAATCCAAAATCCAAAAGTCTATCTTAAAATCTCTCAATGTCATCTTTCTCTCTCTAATTCCCAAAGGAGAAATAGTAAACTCCCAGGACAAGTTTCGTCCCATAGCCCTCTACATTGTTATCTACAAGATTGTCTCCAAAGTTTTAGCCAATTGCTTGAAAATTATCTTGCCTCTTCTAATATCCCAACATCAAATTGGCTATGTGGAAGGCAGGAAAATAATGGACAGTATCATCCTCTCCCATGAGCTAATCCACTCTTTCAAAATGCTAAAGAAACCAGGTATGATTATCCAATTAGATATGTCAAAGGCTTTCGACAAAATCGATTGGGCTTACATGAGAGAAGTTCTGGCTACTTTTGGGTTCCACAAAGACAGTATTAAATGGATAATGGTGATGGTTTCAGGAGCTTTTTTCTCTATCCTTTTGAATGGCTCCAACTCTCTTCCCTTCCACCCTACAAGAGACATCAGGCAGGGGGGCCCGATTTCACCCTTTCTCTTTGTCATAATGGCAGAAGGGATCATCCACTCTATCATTGTTGCCTTATCTTCTAATCCCCCATCTGACATCAAGCTCTATGCTTCATCTCCTCCTTCCATGCACCAACAATTTGTGGATGACACTCTACTCATGGGTCTCCCTACTGCTAAAGAAGCCTACTCCTTCAAGGTCATTCTCTCTGATTTCTCTATTGCCTTTGCCACCTCCATCAATCAAGAAAAATCTAAATTGTTCTTCTTCAATACCCCTCCATCCATTCAAAGAAACATTGCTAGAATCCTTGATTTTCCTATAGGAATCCTCCCTTCCAGATACCTCGGGGTCCCCCCTGGCTCACTCCACTTGGGAAGCATTGATAATCAAATTAGAGAAGAGGCTGGAAAATTGGACCTTCCAATTGCTAAATATGGCAGGCTACCTAGTTCTAATAAAATCTATTTTACAGGATATTCCACATTATTTATATTCAACATTGGCTACCCCTAAAGCGATCTCCAAAGCTATCAAAAATCTACAAAGGAATTTCTTATGGAGAGGTGAGGAAAAAAATCAGAAATGGGCTCTAGTAGCATGGGAAAAAATATGTAAGCCCAAAAAAGATGGCAACCTTGGACTCAAGGACACCAAACTCCTTGGAAAATTCTTTGGAGCCAAAACTCTATGGAGATGGATAGAAAACCCCAACTCCCCCTCATGAATCCTATGGAAGGAAAAATATGCTCCCACCCACTCGTAGGAGCAAATAATAAGGCTCAATGGAAGTACCAAAGGTTCAGTAATTTGGAATCAGGCATGGGAAAACCAGGCAATTATCCATAAACATAGTTTCTGGGAGGTAGAAAAAGAGGGCAAAGTGCTCTTCTAGGAAGATTCCAAGCAGCAAAGGCCAGACCTCGATAAGGATCAATATCAAAAGATTAAGTCTGAAATGCAAAACAAGGGAAGGAGTAGGGTTTGTCACTATTGGAAACCTAGCACTAAAGGTGATCAGTGGAGAGAATGGATTGATGAGAAAAAGTGGTATCCCCCAATCAACCCTCAGGTGTGGCAAGGGCTATCAAGTGAACTCTAAAAGAGACAAATCTTCCATGACACCTTCGACGACAAGATCTTATGTGTTCAAACCCAGCTGATCACTTCAATATAAAGGAAGCATATAGATACATAGCCCTTCATGACCAAATTCAACCAGAGCTCAAATGGAAATCATTGTGGGATAGAAGACATTGGCCAGAAATCTCTTTCCTCTGGCTCACTATGCATAGGAAAATTCTAACTTGGGAACTTGGGATAATCTCATAAAAGACGGATTTATCGGACCCTCTAGATGTTATCTATGTTAGCAAAAAATAAGAAACTAGAAATCATTTGCTAAATGAATGCCCCTATGTGATTAAGCTATGGAACTGTGTAAATTTTGTCTTTAATGCTTCGGATCAACATCCCTCCTCTATTCTTAGCACCATTGAAAACCGGAGATCCTCCTTCTCCCCCAATCCTCTTGTCAACATGGCATCAAATCTTGTCCTAGGCATAATATGTTGGGTGATTTGGAAGGAAAGAAAAGCCAGAATATTCTGGGGAACCTCACTACAAGAATGTAGGTTTTAACCCCGTACAGAAATTACCTACATATGAATTCTAAAACAGAGAAAATAAACAATAACGAGACACATAAAACACATATACACAGATATTTTCCCTTGGATCCCAAAACTGGGACTACCAGCTTGATTTTTCATTATATTCTTTTCAATGTCACAATACATATTTATACATGCCAAAGCAACCAATACCATGGACGGAAAACCATCGCATCCAAAACCATGTGCAAAAACCATGCACAAAACCATAGGTAGGTCCGCCCAACCTAATATAGGGTCCAAAAAAAAATTCTTTGGGGCGTTGCCCCAAACCCTGTAGAGCGGGGCTACCCGCCCCCCTCAAACCCCCTGTGACCCCCCCACTACACAATCGGTGTAATGAAGGGGGGGCTCTGCCCCCCCTCTAACCCCCCAGTTAACTAGGGGAGCTACTCATGAAAATAATATAACACAACCCAACAAGGAGGAAATCACCCTCTCTAATGTTAAGAAACCTATTCAGGAATCTGTGGCCTCCCCTCCTCTTCAAGATCCCAGCGACTCAGATATGAGAATTCTTACCATTTTGGATCTTCATATCGCCCGAGCCCCGATTGCCTCCTCCATCACCAGAAACAAGGGACCTGCTGGAAAATGGTCACCCCTAGAGCAAGGTACGATTAAGCTTAACTACGATGGAGCATCCAAAGGCAATCCAGGCTTGGTGGGATTCAGGGGGGCCTTTAGGAAGGCTCAGGGGGAAATTTGGTGGATTTACAAGGGAAATATTGGTTCTTCAACCAATAACACTGCCGAACTACATGCTCTGGAACACAGAATAACCATCGTAAAGAGCCTTAAGTTCTACCCTCTTATCATAGAAGGTGATTCAACTCTGGTGAAGCAAGTAAGTAGCAAACTCCAGCAAGGGATGGAAGCAGCCAAGGTATCGGATAATTTGCGTTTAAATAAAATCCTACAAAGGATAAAAAATAACATTGAAATCATGGAAGGGCTACACTTCCAGGCAATTAGAAGAGAAGGAAATAAGTTGGCGAATAGGTTGGCCAATGAAGGTATAGCAGGTAACCTTCGGTTGTTATCAAGGTCATGGCATGACCTGGAACATAGTGATCTCTGTCAGCACTGTGAAGTCATCAATGACAAGGACAACTAGAAGAACGAACAATAATTGTTTGAGGATCCCTAGTCATATCAATGATGGTTCAAGGAATTTGGAGGACTTTGGTTCTAATGATTATATTCCTAGGGTCATCCTCTATTTGAAAACCATGCTTTACAACCCTCCCATGGCTCCACTCTCTAGTGAGCTCATCGCCCTTCTTTCCAATCAGCTAGGTTAGGTGCCTTCCCCTCCACCTAACTTCAGTACCTCCCACGCTTTGTCTTTACTCCCCTTCCCTCATCTCCTCACCCCCCGAGGTTCTCCAACCCCTATGAATACCACCCCTCTCCCTCCCCTTCCTATCATTTCACCATCTTTTTTCCCTTGGTCTATCCATCTCCCACCTGTGCACATCCTATTATTTGTCCTCACCTCTCCCATGGCTCCCAGTCGGGGGCGCGGTCGTGGTAGGGAGTCTTCACACTAGAACTCTGTAGGTTCTCCTCCCACAACTTGCACTGATTCCTCCGTGAGGCGTGCAACTCTAAACTTCTTTGTGGTGGTGAACCTTGAAACTCAAGAGAGAACTGTGAGCTTAGAGGCTCAAGCTAGAGCATTGAGAAGAGGTGTTCCCTCGGAGGAAGTGGAAGCTGACTTTGCCTAGATCCCCAACCCCACTCTCACCAGAGCTAGATAAAATCTCTACGTGTGATCCATCTGCATCTGGGGGAAAATGAAGACCATCCTGGAATTGGCTTTGTAGGAGCGGGAAGAGCGCTCCGAGGTGGTGGAGAACAAAATTGATAGCCTCACCGAAAAATTCATGATTTTGTCGAGGTTGTTCACCACTGTCATTTCATCACTCAAGAATCTCCTCAATATATTGTCCTAAAGAAGAATCCCACTACCAAGATGCATTTTCTAGTAGACTACTCTCCAAGCATAAAGAAAGAAATGGTGGGAGCCTCCTCTAGCCATCTGTTTGCCATGGTGCCATAGGAGGGAAGCACCCATGAGCAGCCCATAATCCTAGATGATGAACTAGTCATCGCCAACCCTTAATCAGTGCAGCAAAATCCTTTTTGATACATCTCCCATGTAGTTGCAAGGTCATGGCAGCGAAAATAAAGGCCCTCAGTGCTAACAACCCAGGCTTGACTCAGTCTTTTGGTCTCTTTTTGGAGCCAACAATAATTTTTGTTTCTCTATGTTTGCCTTGTGCCGATCACTGGAATTCTCAAAGAAAATAGAACTTATATTTTTCAAAGTCTCAATGTAACGATGTCATTGGATCTTTTGTTGGAGACTCAGTCTTGCACAAAACAATTTATGTAAATACCTCTTCTTCTCAGTGATACAACTTATGTTATTTACAAAAAAAAATATGGATTTAGTTCAACATGAATTTTAATCATTTACCCAAACATTTGTCTTGGCACATGGATTCCTCCTTAGGATAAATAATACTTTTGTAAAGGTATCAAATAGCCTTCATAACTTGAGGATGGGTCTTTATGTTAACTAGTGTATGTTATAAGTGTAATATACCACTTTTCTAAATAAATAAACATAGGAAACTTGTACTCAACCTCTTAATAACATAGATTTGATCCTTGTTAAAAGTATGCTAATGCTTTAAGTAGATATAATCAATAGTCTAGCTCCTTCAACTCTTTGTAATACTTCTAAATGAACTAATTCAAGTATGAACCATGGCCATTTATCAATTTCATTGACTTGAACGATGTCCACTCTACATATTGCTTACCTAATTTTTTTCAAATCAATCGAAACAATACTTGGATAATTTGTGTTACTCAAACAATGTTATTCATAGCTAATTCTTTCTTACAACAAGTTTATCTATGTAAAAGAGGATTAAACCTTTACAATGGATTGTATTGAATTAACTTGTTTATGGTACTAAAGCTTCAAGCTGGAAGAGTAAAATATTAGCACCTACAACAATTCCCTTGTCAATTTAGTTAATGATTTGAAGCCCTGTCATTGCATTGAAGGCATCTTAATTTTTTTAGGGTACTCATACATCAACTTAGTTCCAAAGGGAATTCATATAGAATACTTATGTTTCGAAGGAGATACCATATATAGCTTCAATTGAGAATATAGTATCCATATATAGTAACCTTGAATCAATGTTATGATTATGTCTTAGTGCTTGAAATAGGTAAATAGATTATTTTCAAATGATGATAAGGCATGAACTAGATATTTCCTATGATGGAAAATTCTTCTGAAATATTTCAAACAATGACTCTCTTGAACATTGGTCTATGAATCCATAAGCTAATATATTAAGTCTATCTTTAGAACTCTTGATATAAGAGTTTAAGCTCATGTACAATACTCCAACTTTTGTAAAAGTATCTCCTATAGGTGTATTCCTCCAAAACTAATTTCCTTACACAATCTTTCAAGACTCCATAATAATATTTCCAATCTCCACAATCCTAATTTGTTTAGAGCACCTTTACAATGTTATTATATTTGTACATACAAGGTGGATCCTGTCTCCAAAAGAGTTCTCATAATATTTATTCTTAAAATAGTTCTTAATATATATCATGCAAATATTTTTCTCATACTTAAGAGGTAAAGAGAATGGGGCTATAGTTGGAAGGAATAAGTTTTTTAGCAATTATAACTCAATATCAAGACTATGATAGTGAGTATGGATTTAATAAAGGAAATACAGATGTGATCTGAGAATACAATGCTTGGAATATTTCATTATAGTTGTAAATAGGCCAATGGATCTTATGTTGGAACCATAATCTTTGAAGTCCAATATTTTGAGATGGTACAATTGAAACTACAATTAGACAAACTTGGGAATTGGGTATACAACTAATATTGAGGTTTAATACCAAAAAAAAAACATATCAACTTAGGGAGAGAGAGCATATTTATATTGTGGCCTTATAAAGGAGACACTATAAATTTTTTTCCTTTTAATATCAGTTGAAATGGAAGATGGGATGAATCAAGATGATTACAATCACACAAAGGAAATGTAATAATTATGGTGATAAGTAGAAAATGTAGTGATGTATGGTTCTCTTAAATATTGGATTGTAAGATGCAATTTATTGCTTGCCTTAGTCTTTCCAAATTAACAAAAAGATTATAGGATTTTTCATGGTTACCTCCATTTTCTATATGTGTACAAAATGAGTTCCTTGTGATTATCCTCTACCTTGGTCTTGTAAATGTCAAGAGAATAAGTTATCTTTAAATGTGGAGCCCTCTTTGGAACAACCTATAATAATAATAAAAATATAATATCTTTTATTATTTATTCAAAAATAAATCCATGATAATATTTATATGAATAATGGTAGCTACAAATGGGTAGTAAGCATTTCCCCATCCCTCTACATATTTGGAAATAATCTAATTATTGGAATTACATAGTGATAATAAAAGGGGGGGGAAGGGGGGGGGGTGAATTAGTATCACTTAGTTTTAAATTATTTTCACTTAAAAATAAAATCTCATCACATAATCAATCATCAACAGAATGCATCAACACTGAGATTAAAGTGAAACTGCTTTGCTAACAAACTTAAATTTATTACAACCACTTGATAGCTATAAGCAACAACATACAAAGAATATAGGTGATTATGAAGACCTATTCAAGCCTACGAAGTTTACCCTTGAAGGAAAAATATAAAATTATTTGGCACAAATTAGAAACCCCTTCACATGTTTAAATTTCTTGACACTTGCTTGATTGTTTATTTCAAAGTAAAAGTTTGGAAGGTAAATACTAAATAGAAACAATTTGTGATTGATATACCTTATATTCCTAACTAGAGTTGTTAGGGGTGAACCTAGAACATGTGTTGAAGAAGAAGTCCTAGATCCAAAAACTCAGTTTGTTATGCCAAGAACAAAAACACCAAGATTCAAGAAAAGAAGAGCTTCTCTAAATGTGAGTTTGTCTCGAAAATGCAAGTTTACAAGGAGCATGACTAGAAATATCTAGCTATATCAAACAAGAGAAGGTAATTGAGATAGAAGACTCATATGAACAAGTTAGATGAAAAAATAGCAAAATTCTGATTTGATTTGTATAAAAAAACCTAAAATGCAACGGTAAAGCTCCATCTCAACTGATTTTATGTCAAATTTTAAATGACATTACATAAATTTAGAATAAAAATACGTGCAATTCACATTAATTGAGTTAAAGGTAGATAAAAAATAATCAAAATAATAAAATAAATTAACAAACATTTTTATGACTAAATATTAATTAAAAATACTCGAGTGCATGAATACATGAGTGAGATCCTCTTGGTTTCAAGATAATTTATCAAAGTAGTCCAATCTTGGAGCAAATTTCCCTCGATTTGATAAAGCAACAATAAAGTATTGACTTTGTTATTGCTCTGTTGGATTGAGAGAGGTTTTCTAAAAGATTATCCAAATCCTAATTTAATCTCTACTAAATAGGGCCAACCATGTGAAGGTGGAATATATTATGGCCCTTCCCTCTCCCCCCCCACCCCTCATCACTCTCAATTCCCCAGTACCCAATATATCTACTAGAAAATAGTTGAAATCAACAAATTAGGATTCATACATAGACATTAGCAAAACAAAAAATTCATAAAGAAACATATGTGGTTTTGTACATAAAGAAACATATAACAATCATTCATACTAGACATTAGCAAAACAAAAAATTCATAAAGAAACATATGTGGTTTTGTAAATAAATAAACATATAACAATCATTCATTAACCTATAACATTCATTCATTCATTCATTAATCATAGACACAAAACACTTATCCTAATAAATTTTATCGTCAAAATATATATTTTCATAACATGGTACATGATGTTCCTAATGATATAACTAGTAAATCATTTCTTTTTTTGTTTCTTCACTTTTTAATAGAATTCATAAATTACTTCATTAATTGCTTCTTCTTCACCTTGTGTTTGTATGGCCTTTGTAGCTCTCATTGACGACTT
Source organism: Pinus taeda (assembly GCA_000404065.3). NCBI lineage: Eukaryota > Viridiplantae > Streptophyta > Pinopsida > Pinales > Pinaceae > Pinus > Pinus taeda. The sequence goes on from APFE031564382.1 coordinate 306,331, forward strand.
GGTCGTGTACTCACAATGTCGTTGAGGATGTTATAAGAGGAGTGGATCATTAGATGCAACAAAAAAGAAATGTTAAATTGATATTTTTTGTTATTATAATTACAAGGATTTCATTAATATAAAGATCATTAGAATGTTCTTTACCTGCTCTAGTTGCAAGGGAAAGTGGAGTAGTTTCTAATAAGACCATATGTTCATGTTCTTGTGTAGTTGCATCATGTATGTGCTCTATAGTTGAAACAAGAAAAGTTATAATTAATACACCATTTTGAATTAAATATTTTGAATTTTAACACATATTAAATTTTTCATAACACATGAAATACATCCATTACCAAGTTGCACGCCACCTCCATTGGGTGCCACTCTATTAACACTAGGTTATGTCTCCTTTTTCTTGTTTTCTTAAAAATCTTAAACACATTAGTTTATGCCAAAAAATAATAATCAATAGATTGTACAAGTAATAAATTATAATTATTATTCATTTATTGTATTTACCTATTTCGAAAGGAGTGTTAGCATATTGTGTTTGCCCCAAGCTTCTTCTATATTCAACCACGACTTGATAGTCGTGCTTGTAAAGATCTTCCTTGGTTGGAGATTCATTGAAATCCAACCCCTATAGTTTTACATAAAACATTAATTTTGGTTCTTTAATTCAATTAAATTAAAATTTTAATAATTTATTATTTGGATGCAATAGATTTTTTTATACTTACAATTCATGCAGGCAATTTGGAGTAACCACCTGGGCCAAGTTTGTGTTTCCCATTTTTTCAATTATGGTTGTCATGGCTTTGGATGCATTTGATAGCCTATATTGAAAAGTTTCAAGTATGTAATTAGATGTTTCAATGACAATAAAGCATCATAATTCCATGATTAGAAGTGTCACATACCTTCCTAAGCCAGGTGGCGTCTTTCCTTGTTTTTGGTCCCGCTTCTCCTTTGCATCATCTAGGATGGCCTTCCACTCCCTCTCTAAAATCATTGTAGGACACTCATACTTTGAGTTATTTTCAAGATGAATCCTATATTGTTACCACATATATTTTAAATGTTTTCCTAATTTTTATGTGACTTTGGACTCGCTAAAGGAATTGTCACCGAATAGGGAAACCAACTTGCTAATGAGCTCATATTTTAACTTGGAACTTTGGGCATTACACCCTAAGCATATGGTGGTCCCATATATATATATATATATATATATATAATATATATATATATATATATTATATATATCTTCATTCCTTTCAATTGTTTATAAAATGTATCATTTCATGCAAAACAATATTATCATTAGTTTAAAATAATTGCACATTATATGTAAATTTCAATTAGATTGCACATAATAATTAGAACACTTCGTAAATAAATAGAACATTTTCTATTTTTACAGGGATGTGCTCATCGTCTACCAAAAAAGTAACTAGTAATGATCCCATGCTCGTGACATTGGTAGATCTAGGAAAGCATAGTTCAAAAAGTGCAATGTCAATGTCAGCATCTTGTGCACATTTTGGCCTATGTTGTTCAAGGGGTGTAGTACTAACATTGACCTTGGGGGGTATACCAGTCTGACTGACTAACGTGCCAGTCACAAGTGGAGATTGAAAATGGTTACCAATATGATGTTTTTTTGGTGTAGGAATGGCATTAGTAGCAATACCAACCTCTGTATGCATACATTCAGTATCAAACTCATCCAAGAAATTCTGCAAAAAATAATAATTGTTTTATAAGGGACATGTAAGAGTATAAAAATTAAAATCGTAAATAAATAAATGGGATAATTAAAGACCTTCATGCTTACTCCATAGTGATGAATATTTTGCATCAAGATATTAATTCTTTCTTTTGTTGAATATGTCTTCAGTTGAATCTGAATAAAAAAAGTGAGCTCATTGTTTGATCTTGTTAGAAGCTTCTTCATTATTTGTACTAGGTCTTTGGATCAATAGATTTTTACATCTGTAATCTCTTCCTTATGATGATCTGTGTGCTGCTCTAACATTGGTTCCTTCCCCTTTTCACCCTGGGACAATGGTGTTTCCAATAATGCAATGTCATATTATTGGTCATAAGCATTTTTCACATGAACATATTGTAAGAAGTTCATAAGTATATTTTTTAGATGAATGCATTATAGCAAGTTACATATACAAGTGGGGACACAAAAATGAGGACAAGTTGGACCACCTATAAACATAAATTATAATAATAATTAATGAGAGGTTACATATTTCCCCCATAATAACAATGTTTGTATCTCTTTGATTCAAGTTGTAATTGATCAAAAACTCTTCTCCTACAACTATTGATTTTATTACGCATATGAATACATTGTTTTCTTCACATCCCTAAAATATGTAATTGGGTTGCTTATTTGTTATCTTAGGTTTTGTACTATTTATGAACCCTACAATATTCCCTGATGCTTTTGGCCTTCCATCAATATATATAGAAGCTCCTTTATTTTTATCATTTTCTCTTAGTTGTATATAATTTGCAGTTAATCCATATCTCTGCATACCTCTTGTATATCTGACCAACTGCATCCAATCCTTGTAATTGTAACAAGGTCCTACATACTCCATCAATTTAGTTAATTTGTCGTAAAAAACCTTTATGTCATTCATGGAAAATAGCCACAAACCATGTATCGATGATGGAGCAATGTGATATATCCTCTCGTTGAGACAAAAATCATTATTTACTTGAGGAAGGTCCTAAGGTAGCCATTGTTTCACTAGATGTTTGTACCTCAAGGGGACCTTGATGTCATATATGCTCTCAACATCATAAGAGCATGACCTCCCTTCAACAAGAAAACATTCCATGCGTCTAAGGAATTTTCTTCTCACCTCTAGTTGATGATCTATGTTTTTTAGACATACTAGATCTCTAACTTTCCTCCACTCTACCTGAACTTCCCTTACTCGATGAAGACAAATCTGATAGATACATGTTTGGTTGTACCATCAATCCATTAAAGGAGAGAAGCAGTTAGCAGATTGATGGCTTATAACATTCAATTAATAAGAGTTGAATAATTGAATAAAAATCAAGTAATCCTTACAGATAATAGTTGGCTATGGAAATTGGTTATGGAAATGGGAATTTTTGTAGAAAGAGTTAGGCAAAGTTGGGCCCATGGTTGGGTCTTTTAGAAACTATCTTTCCTTTTAGGGTTTCAAGAGAGTGATGTAAAGAACATGAATATGAAACACTTTATAAACTAAATCATTTCATCCATCATCTGAATCTATCACGTTGTTTATATTTATATTTGATGATGCAATGACTATTCATCCAAGCTCTAGGGCATTCTCCTATGGTGAATTTGTGATGACCACAGTTACCTATTTCAATGAAACGTTTTGAAAACGAAGGGAAGTTCTCAATCAACGTTATGATGGAATATGGAAGATCTCGATCGCATAGTATATTGTAATGACATCTTTATATCGCAAGACAAAAATTTAACCCCAAGGTCGATCCTTATCACAATTTTGGTATATATAAATGAGAAGGATCATCGAAATTTTTTATACACACTCTTACATCACATCGATTCACACTTTTCTGGATTTCTCTTAATTGCAAATAGTGCAATTTCCTAACACAATTTCCTTATCACAATTTTGGTATATATAAATGAGAAGGATCATTGAAAATTTGCATGCACACTCTTCCATCACATCGATTCACACTTTTCAGGATTTCTCTTATTTTCAAACAGTGCAATTTCCTGACACGTTAACACTGTGGTATCATCCATATCTATTGTGATAATTTTAGGTTTCCTCATGTCGTTTGAAAATTGTTATCAGTTCACTTAATTGCATTTTATGATGTTAAAATCATGAAGGTGGCTTCTCTATAGAATGAAAGAAATGCAAACCTCCTTAGCAACTTTACCCTATGAATATGCAATAATTAAATAAAAAATACAATATATCATATGGACGTTGTGTTTTCATTGTGGTTTCATTTTGAAATAACATTATTATCATATTCACAATCAACAAACATAATGACATATCATTTGCATATGATGGCATGACACACCATTTTCCATATACAATTACTCAATCTGTCATGGCTTTCTTGTAATTACGTCGATAGGTGTCCCTTTATTGGAATTGGTCACTTTAATCATTTTACTAGTTAATCTTTTTTATCTAATGGTGTAAATTGGAAGATGCCAGTATATTCTCGTCGCCATCGCTACTCCATCAATGAATTGGATTAAAAGTGATAACTTCCTTGCATATATAAATCACATGTTTAAAGCATACTTAAATTAATTTTCTACAAAACATGATTACAAATTTACCGTACTTATTGTTGATAACCACTTATGGTAATTAGTTACAATTGAATTTAAAAAAAAATAAACATATAACAACTGTTCACATTCTCACATTTATGTCTTTTTAGCCAATTGGCAAGTGTTTTAGAATGTTTCCTTTACTCCATTACCATAGTGGTTTCCTGTGCATTGTGAGGTAAGGATAATAGATAAAATATTATTTTATTAAATTATTCTTATTATCATGGGTTGAATTGTTATTAGTCTAAATGTGTATTCAACACTCCATCCTAGCCATTTTTACTTTCGTAATGTATCCACCTACACAAACGAATGTCCAATGATTAATAAACAATATGTAGGGTTTAAATAATCTTCGATGATTGATCCAAAAAAATAGGGTTTCATTATTATTTAAACAATATAGTGAATAAGTAATAAAGGGTAGGTTTAAATTGTAATAGTGTTAGGTATTATGATTTTGGTGTAAAATAAATTATGACGGTCATGTGAGGATATATCATTTAAGTAAAGATAAAATTACAGTTAACTACATCACTATTATAGTTAACTACATTACTCAAATATAAACACATTTAGACTTAATCAATAATAATAATAATGTGATGTTAGAATTTTAGCCAAATATTTTTAATGATAAAACATTAAGTAAAACATTTGGAAATATGTTAA
>APFE031564382.1:346656-356996 GCA_000404065.3 Pinus taeda
AGAAAATTGAAACATGGCATGATCCAGATTAGACTGTTGGACCATCCATCAAAATTTAGTAAACATGAAGGCATGTACACACCTTGCCTTGTCTTGGAAATATGGGATCTTTGCATCAGCAAAGCAGAGCATATTTGGCATTTGAAATTGCCAATCATGAAATATGAAACCTATTGGTATAGGTATCCAACAAACTCCATATTTTGATTCGGAGACGGATGTCCCAAGCGCAGTACCTTTGTGGGTCATGCTCCTGCATCTTCCTCTTCACTGCTTGGGGAGACGAATATGTAAAGGCTATAGGAAATGTAGTGGGAAAATATATTGACAAATGTGAGCCAAAAGACAATATGCACGCATGTGCATGAATATGTGTGCAAGTTGATCTCGGAAAAGACCTCCCAGAAGCAATAAAGATCAAGGTCGACCAGTGGACACTTGTTCAGCAGCTAGACTATGAGAAAATACCATTTAAATGCAAGGTATGTCACGAGTATGGTCATTTTGCAAATAGGTGTCCTAAAAAAATAGAGAATGAAATAGTAGAAGAGCAAGAACCTACATGGGAACAAGTGAAAATGAAAAAACCTACCAATAAGCAGACTGCGCCAAATATTAATCAGTCCCATGAAGAAAATTAAACAACCTCCTAGCCTCCAGCGAAGGTTACCCCTCCTTATCACACAACTCTAAATCCTTTTGAGCCATTAGAAGACTCCTTTGATCCACCCTCTCCCAGATCCACACCCTCAAACCCCTTCATATCCACCCCCAACCCAATATCCTCCCCTCCCCCTCCTTCAGTGGATCACATTCTAACTAGAAACAAAGCCAAAGAAACCCACCAAGCCTGGGATCAACAAAAAATAGTGGGAAGGAAATCCAATAAAGAAATCAGATATGAGGCAGCAACTAAAGAAATGGCCCTAGGAATGCAACAACCAATGGATTCATTCCTTGGGAAATAAATAGCAAGTCATGAAAAAACTCAACAAAGAGGAAAGGGAGGACCACACCAACACAACAATAAATAATGATAGTGGTCTCTTGGAATTGTCGCGGCCTTGGCACCTCCTTCAAAGTCAATGCAGCTAGATACATTTTAGCCAAGGAACAACCAGATATATATATGATCCAAGAGACTAAACTAAACAAGAAAGAAAGTCAAAAAATGATTCAAAAACTAAAAAATTATGAAGAAGTAGTGTTAGAAGCCATAGGAGCATCAAAAGGAATTAGCACATATGGGACAAAACAAAAGGGGAATTAATGACCCACAAAACCAGTAGACACTAGATTCAAACAGAGTTAAGGAATCACAATGCAAAAGAATAGTATAGCATTATAAATGTGTATTCCCCAAATCATTATAGAGAGAAAGAACAATGCTAGAAATCAATTAAAGGAGAAATAGCAGAGAGACAAAATGGACACTTAATCTTGGGAGGGGATTTAAATTTGATAAGGAACACAAAAGAAAAATTTGGTGGAACCTTCCACAATGATCTGTCAATAGAAGCTCTTGAAGAAATAATAGAAGATTACAAATTAATACACATTGTGCCAAGCAACCACAAATACACTTCGAACAACAAAAGAATTGGAAAGAACAATATAAAAGAAAGGTTGGACAAAATTCTTATTCATGAAATCATAGCAGCTGCTTACACTCTTGTGAAAAGTAAAATTCTCCACAACTTAGCTTTAGATCACAAGTCGGTGGTGCTAACAATGGGAAAGCTGGAAAATCAAGGACCCCTTCCCTTAAGATATAATCCAATTTGGGACAGTAAGTAAGACTTTGACAAACAAATAAAGGACAGCGAGAAAAAAAGTGTCACAGGATCTCCCCAGTAAGTTTGGGAAACTAAGCTAAAGAACCTAAGGATGCACTTAAAAAACTAGGCAAGAGAAAATGATCTTCAAGGCAATGCTAGGAAGGTCAAACTGCAAAAAAAATGGATAACATTTGCAAGGAAAAAGAGAACAAAGAAGAAAGCAAGCAAGACCAAATACAAGAAAAGGAAATATATAAGAAAAATAGACAACAAGAAGAGGAAAGCAGACTGAAATCAAGATGTCTCTGGCTAAAATCCGGAGACAAAAATACAACCTTCTTCCACAACACAATGAAAATAAGGAGGTCAAAAAATCGGATAAAACAGATACAAGTAAATGGTGAAGAAATAAAAGGAGTAGAAGCAGTAAAAAATGCAGCACATAAAGACTTTAAAGAACTCCTCTCAACAAGTGACTAGCAGGCAGCTAATGAAGAAATATTGCAGCATATAAAAAAAATAAGCGAGCAACAAAACAGGGAATTAGATAAAGAAATTATTGAGGAAGAAGCCAGAGAAGCTGTCTGGAATCTCCACCCTTATAAGGCACTAGGTCCAGATGGGTTTACTATAGCCTTTTACAAACAACATTAGGAAATTATCAAAAAATACCTAATGAGAATGCTCAAAAATGCTTTCCAGAAAAAAAAGATTGGAGGAAATACAAAATCCTCCTTCTTAGCCCTCATTCCCAAAGAACCCAATCCTACAACTTTTAATAGATATAGGCCAATCTCCCTGTGCAAATCGTCCTATAAGATTCTTACCAAAATTCTAGCAAACAGAATGAAGAAATTACTTCCATAAATAATCTCAGAAAACCAAGGAGGATTTTTCCCCAAGAGGCAAATCACAGACAATGTGATAATTGTTCAGGAGGCTACCCATAGCAGTATGCAAAGAAAAGAGAGAGGAATGATTGTTAAGTTAGATATGGCTAATGCTTTTGATAGAGTTAACCATAACTTTCTTGCAGCAGCCCTCAAAAGGTTTTGCTTCTCAACAAAATTCATAGAGATTATCCAGGCATGTATTTCAAATCCTTGGATAGCCCCTTTGATTAATGGTCGGCCTAGTAAAGTTTTCCAAAGCACTCGAAGGCTAAGACAAGGCTATCCACTTTCTCCATTTTTGTACATCGTCATGGCTGAATCACTAAGTGTTATGCTGGAAAACTAGAGAAAAGAGAAAAAATTAACATGGATCCAAATATCGAGAGAAGTCAAAGATATAAACCATTCTCTCTTTGCAAATGATGCCCTTCTCATAGGCGGGGCATCCTGCATTATAGCAAAACAATTCAAAAAAGTTCTGGATGAATTTCTTCTAGCTTCAGGAGGAATCTTAAACAATTCGAAATGCATAATATACTGCTGGAACACCCAATCAAAAACAACACAGCGTATCTCTCAAATCCTGGAAATACCTTTACAAATAAATTGGAGCCACTTCACTTATCTTGGGCTGCCCTTAGCAAAGGAAGCGGTAAAATCAGAAGTCTGGAACAAGCAAGTAGAGAAAATGAAGGGAAAATTTCAGAATTAGGGAGTGATGTGGCTCAACTTGGCAAGAAGAGTGACATTGATTAAAGTACTTCTCTCGGCCCTGCCTATATATCAGTATGCAATCATTATGGCTCTGGCTAGTGCCCACAAGCAAATGGAACTGATATTTATAAGCTTCCTCTAGCAAGGAGGAAAACAAGATAATAAAAAAATTAGCCTCGTTAAGTGGGAGCAATTTACTCTTCCCTATGAAAAAGGACGTATAGAAATTCACCTACTAGGACTAATGAACACTACACTAGGGACAAAAATTATCTGGAGAATGATAAATGGGAATGGTCATTGGTGGGCAAAAGCACTAACAGTGAAATACTTAAATTATCAAAGAACAAAGATGCTCATTAATACTATTCCAAACAGGCCATGCACCCAAATCTGGAAATTGATTAAAAGAATAGTTCCCCTTATTAGAGAGCAAATATCCAAAAATCCAGGGAATAGAAAATTAATTTCTATCTGGAAGGATAGATTAATGGGGAAAAACCACTTAAATTAGCAACAAAATCTATGGGGTCTTTAGAGATGGATGGAAGAGAAAAGTTTTAACACTCTTTATTCTATTTTGGATTGGGATCAGAATAACTAGGTAAGATGGAAAAAGCTGGCTACACCACCAAGAATAAAAAGTCAATGGGAAACTTTAAAATCCCATCTGACAGGGGTCGCGCCCATCAACAAAGAAGAGCGGGATGACTTTGTCTGGGACCCAAATGGAGGGGATTGCACAGTGAAATGAGGGTACAACTTCCTCCAAAAACTTGACAATCAAAATGACTGGAGCCCTTGGAAGGTAGCTTGGAACTCAAAGAGTTTGCCCAAATTAAATTCTTCACTTGGACCCTCCTCAAAGGGAAAATTCTTACCTCTGAAAATTAAAAAAAAAAAGGAATACAAGGGCCCTCAAAATGTGTCATGTGTCAAAATGAAGAAGAAACAATTCAACACCTCTTCATTAACTGTACGGTGGTGAGAGAGTGCTGGAAACAGGCAACGAGCCCTTTGGAAATAAACATAAATCCAACAATTCAGTTAACAGCTCTTCATAAAAACTAGGATAAAAGTTATCCATATACAAAGAAAGAAAGGGCAACAATAAATAGGATATGGAGATGTATCCCTTCAATATTATGTTGGCAAATTTGGTTAGCTTGAATAAATGTATTTTCAAAGAATAAAAGCCAAATCTAGGCAAGATCCTAGCAAAAGCTTGGAGCCAAGTTGCAGAAATCATAAGCACAAATGGAATCTCAAAAATGGACCAAAACAATTTACAACAAGAAGAGAAAGACTGGTACAACAAAGCAATGTTAGAAAACAAAGCTAAAACAGAAGCTACAACAAAAAAATAAAGAATGTCACTCAAACAAGAAATCAAAATTAAGATTGGAGGATAAAGATTTTGCAGAATGGACAAAATAACAGAAGAGACACATTCTATTTTTTTACAGAGTTGCAAAAAATAGCCCAGGTAAAGCTGGGGCAGACAGAGTTATTCTAGACCCAAAAAGAAACAAAATAATAACTTATGAATGGAGCCTGGGAGAAATGACAAACAATAGGGCTGAAGCATACAACCTTTTTCTAGGCACAAGGCTTTTAAACAAAAATGCAATCAAGGACCCTATAATAATAGGGGACTTAGCTATCATAATAGCCGCGCTAGATGCCAAAAGGGACTTCAAAAGCATAGCCATCAACAAAATATATCAAAGGATCAGAGAAATTTTTGAAAGTTTGGGAAATATAACCTTAAAACATGTCCTGAGAAACAAAAATAAGGATGTTGATAGCCATGCCAACAAAGCAATTGACAGGCCAGTCGGGATTGTCAAAGAGAATAATGAACTTTATGAAGAAAGTATCCCTTGACCCCCACACCCAGTTTGAGGATCAAGAAAGTACTCCATGCTCCAGATGTACTTGCGTAGGTTCTTAGGCGACTTGAGACAGTGTGGCATTCAACAACAGCAAGCCTCTCTTCAATAGAGAGCTTTAAACTAGGACCAGAAACCACAGAACAAAGAAGAATTGCCACAAAAGTAAGAGTGAGGAAACAAATGAAGAGTTATCGTAGTGGTATCGTTGGATTGCAGAGATCAATAGTTGAGAATCAACTCCAGTTGCAGCGGAAGAGGATCTTGGAAATGTCGTAGCAGCCGTCAATGGAGGCAGATCTACGACCATCAGGCATTATCTTGCTCAAGAGTTAGTCAAAGGAAAAAGGCGGTATTTAAAGCAGGTTTGGTATTTCGGGCAATGCATAAGTGGTAAGCAGTTTTAGGTGAAGACCACCCAATTCCACTCTCTGATGGACACATTGCAAGAGGACAGCGGGAGAATACCACTTTATCAGGCAGGTATTCTCCACGCACTTTTCCCACTGGATATCCATACCAGCCGTTGGATCTATTGAGTGTGGATCAACGGCGGTGGTGTGTCATGCATGTTGTTTGTCCGGTCAGAGCTGATGGACGTTTGCATGGAATTATGTGTCAAGGCTTCGGAAAAGCGAAAATGGTTATATCCTGTGTGTTTGTGTCTAATTCGAATTTTCGAGGCTTATGGATTTTGGTTGCTTCCACCTTTTCCAGAGTTAAGTGTGGGTTTGGTCTCCGAGTGAGGCTTTGGTTCTCAAGTTAAATTTTGGAAATTTTTCCCACAAATCAGTTCCTCGACAACAATACCTTCTTTTGGAATTTTTGGGATTCAGGGCAGCAAAATTAGCTGTGGGGACTGTGCTCCCATTTGCGCACTACTTTTGAACTTTCCCTCCCCTGATTGTACAAGAAACTAGCTTCCTTTTGCTTCTTTTTTCTTTTTGCAATATATAAAAAGTAACTGACTGTGTTAAAAATAAAAAATAAAAAATAAAAATTATTATTTTTTTTTTTCCCTAGGAAAAATCAGGGCAAATCAAACTTGAAGGGAATATTTTAAAGGCTGTCAGTCATACTAGTAGGGCCTAACTCCTAGGGCATCGAGGTGAATTGACCCTGTGACCTCTCGATCGGCGAGGTACTTAACAACAGGGACTCAACCAGTTAAGCTAACCCTTAGGGCCAATGAATTATTATTAAATTAACAATATGATTGTTGTTAAAAAAAACAAACAAACAAACAAAAAAACAAAACAATATTACTATTTTTTAATAAATAATATTAATTAATCAATTAATTAGTATTAATATTTATTAATTAATAATGATATTAATTTAATAAACATTAAAAATAATAATAATTTGTAATAAAACTAATTATTTAAAAGATTATAATAATAATAATTTATTTACATTATAATAATTATGTGTATAAATTAATAATCATTATAATAAAAATATAAATAATAATAGTAATTTTTTATTGTAATAGTTATTTTTTAATATTTTATTATTATATATTTATCAATATGAATATAATTTTATAATTAATATTAAAGTTATATCATTAATGTTAGTTGTTGTTGAGTTTATAATATTAACAATCTGTAAGGTTTATTAAGCCCTAGGGTTTATAATATTAATAATCGTGTGGGTTTTATCAATTCTTTGGGTTTAAAATATCAATCCCTTGGTTTATAAATCCCCTATCTTTTTAATATTGATCACTTGGGTTTGTTGATAGCTTAGATTTATAATATTTATCCCTCGGGTTTACTAATTTCTTGGGTTTATAAAACATTGGGGTTTTAGGGTTTGTAATATTTATATTAGGATTTATATATCTTGGGTTTATAATATTTATCCGTGGTTTAATATTATTCCCTTGGGTTTATAATCCATTAGGTTTTTAGTATTCATCCCTTTGGTTTATAATATCAATTTCTTTGGTTTATTAATCTAAGGGTTCTTATTCCTAGGGTTTAATATTATTCCTAGGGTTTATAATATAATTTTGTGGTCTAATATAAATCCCCTTGGTTTATAATCATGGTCAACCATGGTCCAACGTCACACTGTGAGAAACATTTTCTCAATATGAAAATCAACCATGGTCCAACATTGCTTTATGACAGAGACTCACTACATATGAAAATCAATCATGGTCAACCATGGTGCAACATCTCATTGTGACAAAGATTGTCTTAATATGAAAATTAATCATGGTCAACCATGATAATTCTAGGGTTTACAATATTTATCTTAGGGTATAGATACATTTGGTTTATAATATTATTCCTTTCTATGTAATAGTATTCCCTTGGGTGTAATATTATTCCCTTTGGTTTATAAACAAGCAATATTTTATACTTTTTAATAAATAATAAAAAAAATTGTTAATTAATTAATTATTATTAATTACAACTAGATCATAATTGTAATTATTTAATTAATTGTTTATTATATAATAAAAAATAAAAATTTATATTTATGATTATTAATAATTATATTAAAAAATTCCCTGGAAAAATTTGGGCAAATCAACCCTGAAGGGAACTTTAAAACCATCAGCCAGGCTAGCAGGCCCAACGCAAAGGGCATTGAGGAAATGACCTAAATGACCTCGATCACCACGGCACTTAACAACGAGGACTCGACCAATTGAGCTAACTCTTGGGACCAATATTATTATTAAAATTAACAATATGTATTTTTAATATTATTATTACCATAAAAAAAGAGAAAACAAAAAAAAAACAAAAAGCAAAAAAAAAAAAACAAAACAAACAATATACATTTTTAATAAAATATAAATAATCAATTACTTAGAATTAATATTATTAATTATAATGAGTTAATTTAATCACGTAAAATAAATAATTAGTAATAAAACTAATATTTTAAATGATTATAATAATAATAATTTACAATAATTAATTATTTGTATAATTATAATTTATAAAATAAAAATTAATAATAATGAAAGGTAAAAATAAAAAATTCGTATAGTTATTTTTAATATTTTTAATTATAATATTCATATATATTAATGTTATAATTAAATTAGATTTATATCATTAATGTTGGTTGTAACTTGTGGTTGAGTTTATAATATTAACAATCTCTAAGGTTTATTAATCCTTATGGTTTATAATATTAATAATCGTGTGGGTTTTATCAATCCCTTGGGTTTAAAATATCAATCCCTAAGTTTATAAATCCCTTATGTTTTTAATATTGATTGTTTGGGTTTGTTGATAGCTTAGGATTATAGTATTTATCCCTTGGGTTTACTAATTCCTTGGGTTTACAATTCCCTTGGGTTTATAAAACAAATGGAGTTTTAGGGTTTGTAATATTTATATTATGATTTATATATCTTGGGTTTATAATATTTATCCCTGGTTTAATATTATTCCCTTGGGTTTATAATTCCTTAGGTTTTAGTATTGATCCCTTTGGTTTATTATCTGCTTTGGTTTATAATATCAATTACTTTAGTTTATTAATCTAAGGGTTTTTATTCCTAGGGTTTAATATTATTCCTAGGGTTTATAATATTAATTTTGGGGTCTATTATAAATCCCCTTGGTTTATAATCATGGTCAACCATGGTCCAACGTCACATTGTGACAAAGATTTTCTCAATATGAAAATCAACCATGGTCCAACATTGTTTTATGACAAAGGCTGACTACATATAAAAATCAATCATGGTCAACCATGGTGCAACAACGCATTGTGACAAAGATTATCTCAATATGAAAATCAACCATGGCCAACCATGATAATTCTAGGGTTTACAATATTTATCTTGGGGTATAGATACGTTGGGTTTATAATATTATTCCTTTGTGTGTAATACTATTTCCTTGGGTGTAATATCATTCCATTGGGTTTCTATTCCATTGGGTTTTTTATTATTAATCCCTTGGGTTTATAAAATCAATCCCTTGAGTTTATTAATCTAAAGGTTTATATTCCTAGGGTGTAATATTGTTCAGATGGTTTATAATATTAATCCTTCGGTTTAATAGAAATCCCTTAGGTTTAATTAATTAACAATAATCAATATTTTTTTTTTCAAAACAAGCAATATTATATTTTTAATAAATAATAAGAATAAAAAAATTAGTTATTAATTAATTATTATTAATTAAAATAAATTATTATTATTATTATTATTTAATTAATTGTTATTATTTTTTATTATTGTATATTTATCAATATGAATATTAATTTTATAAATTAATATTATATTTATATTATTAATGTTGGTTGTGGTTGAGTCTATAATATTAACAATATCTACGATTTATTAATCCCTAGGGTTTATAATATTAATAATTGTGTGGGTTTTATCAATCCGTTGGATTTAAAATATCAATCTGTCGGTCTATAATTCCATTATGTTTTTAGTGTTGATCGCTTGAGCTTGTTGATAGCTTAGATTTATAATATTTATCCCTTGGGTTTACTAATTCCTTGGATTTATAAAACATTGGGGTTTTAGGGTTATATTAAGATTTATATATTTTGGATTTTTAATATTTATCCCCGATTTAATATTATTCCCTTGGGTTTATATTCCCTTAGGTTTTTAATATTGATCTCTTTGGTTTATTATCCCCTTTGGTTTATAATACCAATTTCTTTGGTTTATTAATCTAAGGGTTCTTAGGGTTTATAATATTAATCTTGGGGTCTAATATAAATCCCCTTGGTTTATAATCATGGTCAACCATGGTCCAATGTCACATTGTGACAAAGATTTTCTCAATATGAAAATCAACCATGGTCCAACATTGCTTTATGACAAAGGCTGACTACATATGAAAATAATCATGGTCAACCATGGTGCAACGTTACATTATGACAAAGATTGTCTCAATATGAAAATCAACTATGGTCAACCATGATAATTCTAGGATTTAAAATATTTATCTTGGGGCATAGATATGTTGGGTTTATAAGATTAATCCTTCATGTCTAATAGTATTCTCTTGTGTGTAATATTATTCCCTTGGGTTTATAAATAAGCAATATTTTATATTTTTTAA
>APFE031564382.1:357610-368237 GCA_000404065.3 Pinus taeda
GGGTTTATAAAACATTGAGGTTTTAGGATTTGTAATATTTATATTAAGATTTATATATATTAGGTTTATAATATTTATCCCTCGTTTAATATTATTCCCTTGGGTTTATAATCCCTTAGGTTTTTAGTACTTATCCCTTTGGTTTATTATCTCCTTTGGTTTATAATATCAATTTCTTTGGTTTATTAATCCAAAGGTTCTTATTCCTAGGGTTTATAATATTAATTTTGGGGTCTAATATAAATCCCCTTGGTTTATAATCATGGTCAACCATGGTCCAATGTCACATTGTGACAAATATTTTCTCAATATGAAAATCAACCATGGTCCAACATTGCTTTATGACAAAGACTAACTACATATGAAAATCAATCATGGTCAACCATGGTGCAATGTCGCATTGTGACAAAGGTTGTCTCAATATGAAAATCAACCATGGTCAACCATGATAATTCTAGGGTTTACAATATTTATCTTGGGGTATAGATAAATTGGGTTTATAATATTATTCCTTTATGTGTAATAGTATTCCCTTGGGTGTAATATTATTCCCTTGGGTTTTTAGTATTAATCCCTTGGGTGTATTATTCCGATGGGTTTATAATATCAATCCCTTGTGTTTATTAATCTAAAGGTTCATATTCCTAGGGTGTAATATTGTTCACAGGGTTTATAATATTAATCCTTTAGTTTAATATAAATCCCTTAGTTTTTTTTTTGTAATCTACGGTAGGGCCTTTTCTATTATCAACAACCAACAGAACTATGTACAAACACAGGTAACCTCCACCCACCCCGAAGGGAAACTGGGTAAGAAGGTCACCGAAAGTCAAATATTGTCAACTTAAAAACTAAGTAAGTGCAGTAACAAGTTTAAAACATAACTATCAGCCTACCAACAAACTAATGCTATATCCTTATCAACCGTTGCATTCCACAAACTGTCCACAAAACTGATTATCTTAATCCTAACTGCAAAAATTTGAAAACACAACAAAAACAAATCATTCAACCATGATCTTCGGTTTAACCTCTTCCTCATGGTGCACCTTGGTTGTCAGCTTCAGCATGCTTTGGACATCCTCAAGTTTTCTGTCCTATTTCAGAAGCGCGAAGTGCAGTCCCTTCAATTCCTCTTTCAAGCTCGGGAACCCTTGTGCTATCTCCGTCATTTCTTCCACAACCTATTCCATTGCTTTAGCTAGAAAACACTTCATCACCCAATACATATGCAGAGCCTGTTTATACTAGGAGAGGAATCCCCTGGTGTTTCCGGGGTCCGGCATAAGAGAGCACCAATCTTCCATCTCAGGATCAGAGGCCTCCTTCAGAACTCTATTTTCCAGATTCTCTATAATCCTTCTTATCTCCATGTTGGCCTCATTGTTGTACATGTGTTCAGCATCTCTGGCCATCTGTTTCATAGTTCGACGTCCTCTTTTTCGTTGATTGGAGGATTGAGTCTCAGGATCATAGCTCCCAGCTTCCTCGGTTCTCCCTCGACCCCTGCTACCTCTGCCCTTATCTCTTCTGGAAGGGCGACCACGGGTGTTACCCTAGCTTCCTTGGCCGACCTCGAACCTCCCTTTCCCCCTACATTCATCCTTCCCGTTCTTCATCTCTCCTTCTCTGTAAATTCCATCTTCTTCTGTCCCCTCCTGCTCCTTCCTCCTGATCTGCTCCTCGCTTTCTTTAAACCTCTGATGGTTATTAATCCCCTAAGAGTTGTCATCCTCCTGAGTCCTCTACTTAACCGTCTTCCTCATCCTTCCGCCATCCTCTTCACTATTTACTCTTGCCTGCCTACCTCCCTCCGCCATATTCTCTTGCCCTTTTCGAAAACAGTATCCAGGAATTCTACGCCAAGTATCAACAGCATTCGCCACCTTAAAAGTCCTTAGTTTATTAGCATAGATATCTTCATCTACTCCCGTTGATTTATTTCCACCTCTTCTACATGCCACCAACTGATCGCCGCCGTTTCCCCTCCCTTCTTTCGCCATAATTCACTTGGTACCTTGTCTCGGGTTCTCTCTTCTCTGTATTCTCTCTTTGCATCCTTTAAAATGATTGCCCAAGAGTGAGGCTTGTGCTGACATGCACTGCCCACCATCATTAATCTACACAAGGTCCTTTTCTCCACCCCGATCGGGGTCTGTCTGTATCCTTTATCATATCTATGCTTTTTCATTATTGTCCTGATTGGTGATGGAATTTAATTACTCCCAACGAGTCCCTCCCAGCTGCGATGGCCATATGCTATCCACTTTCCCATTCGGTTCATTGCAGCCCCAATTCACCAAGTAATCAGCAGCTCTATTGCCTTCTCTCCTTACATGATGAAAAACCTTGTACTCAATACATTTCATTGGTTTTGCTAGTTCTTAGATGAGGCCCGCTGTCCTCCAACTCTTAGCCACCTATTCCCATGCTTTCCCATCATTCAATTTTCTTATTGTTTCTATAACTAAAGTTGAATCCCCTTCTATTTCTAGTTTCATGTATCCATTTCTTATTGCAATCTTAATTCCTTTGTAGGCAGCCATGAATTCTGCTTCATTATTACTCATCATGCCTCCTTGGTCAACTTAAATCCACTTGGTTTGACCTTGACTATCTCTGAAAATCCTGCCATATCCAACAAGTCCCGGATTTCCTTTTAACGCTCCATCAAAATTAAGTTTTATAAAGCCCCCCTGAGGGTGAATGAACACAGTTGGATTTTGGTTCTGTATATTTTGAGGTTTTTGTTGCTGAGGATAGACCATCCCTTGGTCCATATTTAGCTTCCGCAGAATTCGGTCCTCTTCCATAGTAGTATCCCAATCTTCATGGTTCTAGGTTTCCGATAAGATTGTTTCTCTTATTAGGTTTTGAGTTCTTTTCCATAACTCCTCCAGAGAGATAATATTTTCTTGGAATATCCTTCTGTTTATCTCTTTCTAGATGGTCCATATGTTGAATCCTATAGCCAGGCTCCAAGCTCTTCTCACGACTGGACTTTGAAATTGTCCCTTTCCCCATTATAATATAGTTTGAACTATGTCCTGGGGATTATGGTTCGTCTTTCCAAAGAGGCTGTTGGTCTTTTCCCACTGTTCCTTAGCTATCGAACAAGAATTTAGGATATGCTCCTGGGTTTCTATGTCTTGTTTACATAGGTAGCATCTTGGTGGCCCTTGGAACCCTCATTTCTGGAGTTGATCCCATGTCAGGATGTGTCTTCTTCCCACTAGCCAAGTGAACATGGTGACCTTTGGCCACCACTTGCTCTTCCATAATTGTTTCTAATCTTGTGTTTGTTCTTCCAACGCTTGTTTAGATTTTATGAGGTATGCTTCCTTAATCGTGAAGGTGCCTTTTGTAGATCCGCCCCATTTGAGAATATCCAGCCCAGTTCTTTTTTTAATCCTTCTAGAGTCCATCTCTTTTACTATCCTTGCTTTAAGATCATCATTAATATTATTATCCCAATCTTCGGGGTCTTTCCATTCCCTCCACATCTCATTTTCTCCTCCTTCCTTCCAATAATCATTTACATGATTTAAGCCTTTGGCCTTGGCTTCCCTGTAAACGGTTTGTAACCCCTAAATATCCACCATTCTTTCCCTTTTCTGCCAGGTTTCCTCCTAGAATTTTGTTGTCCTTCCATTTCTAACCTCCCAAAAAGCATGTGTATTTATAATGTCTCTGTTCTGGCATGCCAGATCCCATATCGTAGATCCCTTTGGCATCACTTCCTTTCGCATGATTCCTTCAGCTGAAGTTGGCATTGAATATTTCTGCATCCATAGTTCTTTCCATAAGTCTTTACCCCCTTCATCCAGCGCCACCATAGTTTCACCGCCAGGACTTGGTTCAGTAGAAGAGGATCTCTTACACCTAGTCCCCCTGCCTCCTTTGCTTTTGTAATCCTATTCCATGATATTAAGGCCCATTTCTTCTGCTAATTTGGCCCTCCCCAAATAAAGTTTCAGAAAATTTCAATCATTTTGGTACTTACTCCTTTCGGAACTGCCATAATCGATAGAGGGTAGATTGGAATTGATTGTAGAGTCGATTTGAGAAGCACTAATTGAGCTGCTATATTAAGAGACCGAAAGGACCAGTTAGATAATCAGTTCTTGAGCTTCTCAAGAATTGGTTGCCAATTAGAAATCCTTAGCGAACTCACGTCAAGCATGGTGCCCACGTATTTTGTTGGAAATTCTCCCTTTCTGAACCCCAACATTCTTGTCAGATGGGATTTGACCATTTCAGGTGTCTTGAAAATAAAGGTGTTCGAATTATCCTTATTAATTTCAGTGCCCAAAGCTTCCATGAATAATTCTAAGACCTCTTTTATCCGTTTGGCCTCTCTCAGGGAGACCTTACAGAAAATCATGATATCGTCTACGAACTATTGGTGAGTAACAGGGATGTTGTTTCCCCAAAGCCTCAGCCCTTTCATTTTCCTCTCTCTGAGCTCTTTTTTGATATATCTTCCCAGTCCTTTAACCTCTATTATAAACAAGAATGGAGACAAGGGGTCTCCTTGGCGCAAGCCTCTTGAAGCATTGAAGGTCACAGTTGGAGCACCATTCAAAAGAATGGAAAAATTAGGCGTGGAGATCATGCTGAGTATCCATTTCACCCACCTGTTACAGAACCCATAAGCCAGAAGGATTGACTCTAAATAGCTGCAATTTAGGCGATCATAAGATTTAGAAAGATCCAGTTTTATCATCATGCCTGGTTCCTTTTTCTGTTTCAATGAATGTATTACTTCTTGAGAAACAACCAACCCATCTAAGATTTGCCTCCCTTCTACAAACCCATTTTTTTATGGGGATATTATGCTGGGGAGGATTGGCTTTAGTATTTTGACCATTAAGGTGGATATAATCTTATATATGACATTACAAAGAGCGATTGGCCTAAAACCCTCAGCAGTTTCCGAATGAGTTGTTTTAGGAATTTGAGAAACAAGAGTATAGTTTAGTCCAGGCCATATCTTTTGCTGTCTGCGCGCTTCCTCTACAACTTCTAGAATTTCCTTTCCTATGAATTGCCAGTTTGCTTGGTAGAATTCAGCCGTAAATCCGTCGGGTCTTGGGGATTTGTTTCTTTTCATGCCCTTCACTATTTCCTCAACTTCCTCCAAGGTAGTTGCTCTCATCAGGGTTAAGTTTTGGTCCTTGGTTACCAAATTTGGGATTTCATTGCTTATCCTACCTATGGCCTCCAATCTATTCCTTTGAGGTTCAGTGAGAATACCTTTGAAATGTCCTACAAGCTCCTACTCCATTTCATCATGTTGGGTTATGCGTTGACCTTCCATGTTTTTAATTGAGAAGATCTTATTTCTCTGCCTATGCTGGATCATGGCCTGATGAAAGAACTTCGTGTTCCTTTCTCCTTCTCTAAGCCACTGGACCCGTAACTTTTGTTTCCACAATATCTCTTCTTGTTTTCTTTGTTCCTCAAGTTGGCCTATTACGATTCCTTCTTCCCTAACTCTCTCTTCATTTATGCCTTCTGTTATATTCGCCTGTTGTAACTCACTCATTTTTTTCTCTAAGCATTGTTGATCTCTGAATATGTCCCCAAATTCTTTTTTCTTCCATTTTTTTATTTTCCCCCTAAGTTCTTTCAATTTTAACTGGAAAGTTTGCATTTTGCTTCTCCCACTTTGCCTGCTCGTGGTCCACCATTCTTCAACTTTTGGCAGAAACTGATGGTTCCTGAGCCAAAAGGATTCAAACCTGAACGGTCTTCTTTTGGGGCTCTGCTTGAGGTCAATTTCTAACTTTATTGGCCAGTGATAAGAGCCAACTGCAAGAAGAATCATTGCCTTTATGTATACATCTTTCATCATGATTTGCTCCAAAACTAGGAATCTGTCCAATCTTGAAGCTATTTGGTTTGTTCCTCCTCTACGGTTATTCCATGTGTGGATACCATTTATGGTTTGTATATCCGCCATTCGTTGCTCCGTTATCATATCTCTAAAGGTGTCCATGTCCTGGTCTGTTCTTCTTGATCCTCCTCTCTTCTCTGATAAGGGCACGATCATATTGAAATCCCCACCGATTATCTAAGGCATTTCTAGATAAAATCTTCAAATTGATTTCACATTCTGCAGGAAGCCTTTGCGTTCATTGGGTGAGTGTGGACCATACACTCCAGATAGAGCAACCCAATTAGAAGACCCTATCAAATTGAACATACCTGAAAGGATCTGCGGGAAGCTTGTCCAATTCTTAAATTATATTTCCTCTGGGTTCCATAAGATTGCCAATCCCCCTGCGCTGCTTGCTGCATCCTGACCCATAATTTCATACCGGATTTTCCACCTGCTTATTATTTCTTCCATTTTCTGCATGCTAATCTTTGTTTCCTGGACTATCATTATACTTGGCTTGTCTTTTTTTCAATCTATCTCTCAAATGTATTTGTTTACCCCTATTGTTAAGACCTCTGATGTTCCAGCTTGTAATTATCATTTAAATAGTTTTGTGGTTTGATGAAATACCTCTGATAGAGGTATTACCCTTCCTGAGTTCACCAACGTTTCTCCCACTTCTTGAATTGTTTCACTTAGTGAGCGTCGACCTCTTTTTTTCCCCCTTTGCTAGAGCTGCCCATTCCAAAGTTCTGAGGCCCTTGCTTTTCTATCTGATCCAGTTTGTTTGCTACAACTACCCCTGCTTTTTCTTTATATCTTTGAAACACCTCTTTGTATACTTGCTTCTGTTCCTCTGGGATGAATCTTTCATCCAAAAATCTCCATTCCTGCAACAGTTTTCTCATTCTGCGCTCTTCTTCCCCTCCTTTCTCTTTCTGAGAATCTATCTCCATTTGAATTTGTTCCTCTATCTGTTCTCCCTTCTCTTCTACTACTCCTTGTGCTTCTTCTCCTTGTCCTGTTTCCTTTTTTCTGATTCTTTTAATATTTCCATTGGTTCCTCCTCACTTCCCTCCTCTTCCATCTTTATTTCCTCTTCTTGTAGGGCTTTGAACTTATTTTCCATCTTCAGGGGGCTATTTTTGTTGGGTTCTTGTCTCTGAGGTATATTTTTCCTTGCCTTTCTATTGTTTTGTACTTCTTTGAAACCCTCTTCTTCCCTTCCTAAGTCCTTAGGTGGGGGGATCGCCTTTTCCTTCCTGTCTATTGGTTCCTCTGTTCTATTTAAAGGGCATTGCTTGTAAAGATAGCCATATTCGTGGCATCTTCTACACCGCAATGGAATGTGTTCGTACTCCACTGGTTGTTGCCAGACCTCATCGTGGTACTCTAGTTCAATAAATTCTGGGAGGGGTTCAGTTATATTTATATACTCGCATATCTTGGTGTAAGACGTGTACCTCACTCTTTTAGTGGATTCTGCTACTTTCACAAATGATCCTATTGCATTGCCTATTCCTTCTAAGATCTCCGGGTCCCAGAATTCCATTGGAAGCCCAAAGAGTCTGATCCAGACTGGTGCTGGTAACATTTTATCTGTGTCTGGGTTGTAACAGTCTTCCCAATGTCGAATGAATAGGCCCGCATTATTCATGAAATAGGGGTCGCCTTTGAAAATTATTTCTTTATCCTCTACATTTGAGAAGATTATTGTAAAGAACCCCTTGGCTCCCAGTTTTAATTCTGCATGGCCTTTCGGTTTCCATCTCTGCTATATCCACTTGGATAAGTCTTTCTCGGTCAGCCAAAACCCTACAAACTTGCATATTAAGGCATAATATTTCATATAGCTTCTGTATTCTTCAAGTTTATTGTTCGGAATCACAAACCTGGGTTTTTTTCGATGCCCTTGGATGGCATTTTACACTTAATCTTGTCTGCCAACTGGTTCCTTTTACAGGATTTTCCCCGTCGTTTTCCCTTAGTACCGTCCATGTCCATTCCTTACTTGATTCCCCCTTTGTCATATTCTTGTAGGAGGGGATCTCTCCCCTCCCCGCACTTGCTTCCATTTCTCCTTCAGTTCCCACTATTTTCTGTTCTCTCTCCTCTACAAATAGCGGTGGATTTCCAGCTTTATCCGTCACAAGCGAGCTCAGGCTCTCTGTGTTTAGTCCTCGCTCCAAAACTTCCACCAGAGTAGGCAGAACACAGCCTCTCTATCGCTGAAACCCTAGCTTCATAGCAGCGATCTCACAATTTCCGCTCTAATATAAATCCCTTAGGTTAATTGATTAACAATAATTAATATAAATTTTTACAAACAAGCAATATTTTATTTAATAAAAATAAAAATAAGTTAAATTAATAATAAATAATTAAAAAATAATTATAATTATAATTATTTATTAATTGTTATTATTTTCATTATATATATTTATCAATATGAATATTGATTTTATAATTAATATTAGATTTATATCATTAATGTTGGTTGCGGCTGAGTTTATAATATTAACAATCTCTAAGGTTCATTAATCCCTAGGGTTTATAATATTAATAATTGTGTGGCTTTATCAATCCCTTGGGTTTAAAATATTAATTTCTCGGTTTATAAATCCCTTATGTTTTTAATATTGGTCGCTTGGGTTTGTTGATAGCTTAGGTCTATAATATTTATCCCTTGAGTATACTAATTCCCTTGGGTTTATAAAACATTTGGGTTTTAGGGTTTGTAATATTTATGTTAGGATTTATATATTTTGGGTTTATAATATTTATCCCTGCTTTAATATTATTCCCTTGGGTTTATAATCCATTAGGTTTTTAGTATTGATGCCTTTGGTTTATTATCCCCTTTTGTTTATAATATCAATTTCTTTGGTTTATTAATCTAAGGTGTCTTATTCATAGGGTTTAATATTATTCATAGGGTTAATAATATTAATCTTGGGGTCTAATAGAAATCCCCTTGGTTTATAATCGTGGTCAACCATGGTCCAATGTCACATTGTGACAAAGATTTTCTCAATATGAAAATCAACCATGGTCCAACATTGCTTTATTGAACATAACACTGTATTATATGAATAAAATATCAGTCGATGGTCAACATGGTGCAACGTCGCACGTCGTGACAAAGATTGTCCGATTAAAAATCCAGCGGCGGCATGCGCCTCAACCCATTTTAATTCTAGGGTTTCAAATATTTATCTTGGGGTATAGTACATTGTGTTTATAATATTATCCCTTGTGTGTAATAGTACCCTTGGGTTGTATATTATTCCCTCGGGTTTTATAAACAAGCAATATTTTATATTTTTTAATAAATTATTAAGAAATTAG
Source organism: Pinus taeda (assembly GCA_000404065.3). Taxonomy (NCBI): domain Eukaryota; kingdom Viridiplantae; phylum Streptophyta; class Pinopsida; order Pinales; family Pinaceae; genus Pinus; species Pinus taeda. Next base: position 366,843 of record APFE031564382.1, read on the forward strand.
TTATTAAAATAATTATTATCAATTAAAACTAATATAATTTAATTACTTAATTAATTTTTATATTATGTAATAATATTATTAATTTATTTATTTATTTGATTAAATTGTTATTATTTATATAATTATATATATTATCAAATGAATATTATTTTATGATTAATTATATAGATTTATATCATTAATGTTGTTGTGGTGAGTTTATAAACTATTAACATCTCTAAGGTTTATTTAATAACCCTATAGGTTATAAATCATTTAATATCGTCTGGGTTTATCAATCTCTTGGGTTTAAAATATCAATCCCTCAGTTTATAAATCCCTTATGTTTTTAATATTGGTCACTTGGGTTTGTTGATAGCTTAGGTTTATAATATTTATCCCTTGGGTTTACTAATTCCTTAGGTTTATAATTCCCTTGGGTTTATAAAACATTGGGTTTTATGGTTTATAATATTTATATTAGGATTTATATATCTTGGGTTTATAATATTTATCCCTAGTTTAATATTATTCCATTGGGTTTATAGTCCCTTAGGTTTTTAGTATTGATCCCTTTGGTTTATAATATCAATTACTTTGGTTTATTAATATAAGGGTTTTTATTCCTAGGGTTTAATAATATTCATAGGTTTTATAATATAAATCTTGGTGTCCAATATAAATCCCCTTGGGTTATAATCTGGTCAACGATGGTCCAACGTCACATTGTGACAAAGATTTTCTCAATATGAAAATGAACCATGGTCAAACATTGCTTTATGACAAAGACTGACTATGTATGAAAATCAATCATGGTCAATCATGGTGCAACGTCGCATTGTGACAAAGATTGTCTCAATATGAAAATCAACCATCGTCAACCATGATAATTCTAGGGTTTACAATATTTATCTTGGGGTATACATATGTTGGGTTTATAATATTATTCCTTTGTGTGTGATAGTATTCTCTTGGGTGTAATATTATTCCCTTGGGTTTATAAACAAGCAATATTTTATATTATTTTAATAAACAATAAAAAATGGTTAATTAACTTAATTATATTAGTTAAAAAAAATATATCTATAATTTTAATTAATTTTATCATGACGTAATAATATTATTTATATTTATTCTATTCCTATTTGTGATAGATATTCCCTGTATGTAATAATATCTCCCTTTGGGTTATATAAAACAAGCAATTTTTTATTTTTTAATAAACATAAAAAAATTAGTTAATTAATTAAATAATTATTAATTAAAAATAAATTATTAATTCATTCTAATTAATTCTTACGTAATAATAATTAATTATTTATTTATTTGATTCTTATTATTAATTTTTTTCCGTTGGAAAAATCTAGGCAAATCAACCCCAAAGGGAATCCTTTAAAGCCCCTCAGCGAGACTAGC